>JAVHZT010000116.1:0-281857 GCA_035079005.1 Fraxinus americana | reverse complement strand
TTGAATGAGGGTTGCTACCGTGGATTTGTCGTCCCTCTGCTTTACTTGATTGGATTTTATTCTAAGATTTTCATACGCATTCGAATTTCTCAGTTTAATTATTAATTAGGAAAATCAATTTCAAAACTCTAATATTAATTGTGTGTGTGTGGTTTTTTTTTTTTTTTTTTTGTAGAATTGATAATCAATCTCTATGGAACAATACTTTATTCATCATTATATTAATTATTATGATACCGTCCACTTGTAGATAAAATTGCAATAAGTTTTTGACGTTCTTGCTAGGATTACTCTTTGATTATTACCTCCGTTCCTTTTGATGTTGATTTCTTTTCTTTTCATTGTTTCAGTTTTGCTCAAGTACATATGCGTCGTTAGAAAAGTCTTTAAAAATAGATTTACTGACAAGAAAATTTTAATTTTTTTACTGTATACTCAATCATTAGGTCAAGAGGCCTCTGCTGGCGGGTAGTAGCTGCGGATTCCTACGTCAACGAAAAATAAAATAAAGAATAATGCTACTTATAGTCGCTCACTGCAGCAGCCACCCTATGTGGCATACACATGTCAAGTATGTATTTGATGCATTAAATATGGTAAAAAACTAACACATTAATGTATCAAATAACTACATACCATGTGTGTGTTATATAGGGAGATTTCTTCTGATGGACTAATAGTATTACTCTAAAATAAAATAGCAGTTTAGTATGGTATTACTTTGTAATGCATAAGTAAATTTAATCTGGTTCTCTTATTACTCACGAATGACAATTGCCACAAATTTAAAATACAAGTTGACGTAATTATAAGTTGACAAATTTACAAAAGTATCAATTGACAATATTTTACCATTAATCCGAAGACACGAAAGAACCCGAAAAGCTTATCCATATATAATTTACAAACAAATTAAAATTCTTGCTCATCTCCATCCATATATTTTACAATGTTCTTATAAAAAAATGTAGTCAAATTGAAATGTCCATCATTTCCGCTGCCAAATTCTCCAGCATCAGAGCTTCTACTTCTCTATTGCACTGCATCTTCTTCCCTGTAATTCGTAACGAAATTAACATCTATTAATTGACGGTCGCTCTATGACTTGCAAAGAAGAAGTTAAATGGACAAAACTTGAATTCAGGATCTTTCTCTACACTACTATCATATTAAAATAATGCGATAAATTCAACGAAATTAATGAGAAACTGAATGGAACTCACAGGAGAGAGACGATGTTGTTATTTTAGGAATAGGGTTTGGTAGCTCCTTAAGAGGGCAGGATGAAAGTGGAAGAACTGGTAAATTTTGACAATTGCAAATTTCAATCATATAACCATCTGGATCGTGGAAGAACAATTGATCCACTGTTATGCTCCCTTCTTTAACCACTGCTGTCACATATTCTATCTCCATTTCTTGTAATTTCTGGATTATGAGTTCCATATCTGAGCATTGGAATGAAATGTGGTTGTCTTTTGGGTTTATTTTCTCTTTCTTGTTGGGAGCATTTTCTACTGCTCCAAGCAAATGGATTCCTATTCCATGGTTGAACAACCTACAAATTAAATTCAAATTGGATTAGTTATCAAATTCTCATGACCAAGAGTCGAAAAATATTCTTTGGTGCATTCGACTAGACACGATAACACAGGCAGATATATGGAGATATGAATGAATGTACGTACCAAGCTCCTTCAAAGTCGAAAGAAGAGGGTCTCTTGATTAGGACGAATCCAAGAACTTCCTCATAAAACTGCACAGATTTCTTGACAGATTTGCAGACAAAAGAGACATGATTTAATGACAAAAATGGCAATTTCTTAGCTTCGTTAGAAAATGCTAATGATTCACTCAACATCTCCTCCAATTCCGCATTCACAATCTCTCTTGCCATCTCTCTCTCTCTAATAATCCCTCTTGTAGTCGTAATATAGTAATATATGTAAACTTGTAGTTGCATTGCCAATATGTACACACATATATAAGCAGAATGAATTGAGAGGGGGGGTAGGGGTGGGTTGTTTGCCTTCTCAATCCTACGTGGCATACACGTCATCAATTCAACTTTCATTCTTATTCACCTACGCAATTGGAATTGATCAACGTGATCATTAAACATGACTGTTGAGACATTGTCCAAAATATACATGTTTGAATTAAAGGATTCATTAAGATTTACAAGTAAGTTTTGTGCAGATTTCACAAGGAATGTACTGCTTATTCTAGAAGTAATTAAATAAATAAATACTCGATAATTTTAGTCTCGGATACTTGTATAGTATATTGTGATATTGAGACCATATAGAATTGTACACGATTAAAGAAAACAAGCGCACGCTTGACAAAAATTGTGATTATCCTATTTAATATCATTTAGAACGATCTATCGAACACGCATGTCTTGAAAGTGTTCCAAAGTGAACATTAACGAAAACACGTTTTCCCTCTAAATTTAACAATAAATGGAATAATATATTTAGTACTTAAACGTAAATTTAAGCTACTTATCGCTAAAGTTTCCGTACTTTCAAATAAAAAAAATTGCTTATTTGAAAGTGAGGTATAAGTTAAATCCAATATATTAAAATAACTTGATTTATTTCAACTTTGACCATTAACAAAAGTTCATTTATTTACTTAAACTTAATTTTTTAAGCTTAGCCAAACACGCACAATTAAGAATGTTCTTAAGTGATGAAAATCAGGAACATATATAATTAGTCTATCAAAATAAATTGGACGCTTATGCCTATATAATTTGGACCCAAATTATTCGTCCATTCCTTCGTGGATTCACCTAGAATGCCTTTCAGAGCCTGTTGGACCCAGTCTTCACCGTTCGTCACTTCTCCCCCAAGACCTCATTCAACTCGACAAGTTCTTGGGCGGATCGGTATATTAATACTGATTCGATCCAAACTCTCTTATTGAATTGCAATTATTGTTTCCACTATTAATTGCTGACATATGTTTCAAGTTTAGGGCCCTTTTGGTAGCCTGTCAAGAAAACAATCCCTAAAAGCTATACTAAAGAAAGTATTCTAGCTTTTTTTTAATCAAGTCGTGGGCTCTCATAATTTATAGTAAAGCTTAAATCTACTTACCAGCTCAGAGTATGTATATAAAATAATAGAATCATTAGTTATCTACATTAAATATTTCTTGAATGGAAAGTCGTATACATTATCTACACATTCTCATAAAATATCATCAAGTTCGATATATTGAATAAGACAACAATAAACATGATTGAGGAATGGATACTTCGTAAAATTGATCAATTGTTCTGTCGAGGAGTAGTCGTTGTGAACATACCAGGTAAAACTTGATAATATTTAATAAAATAAAATACATTTAAGTTTTAGTTAGTAAATGTTTGGTTGTGTGACTTGTATCAGCTAGTTTGAAATTTTCTATAATTTTCTAAAAGTTCTTCTTCACGTGGTTTGACTTTAGCTAGCTAATTCGAGGGGAAAAAAAAAATGTAAACCAATCATTTATTTATTTATGTGTGTTTCCTCTGCCCTACCTCGAAACTTGTAAAAACCAGCTGTACAAGTCATTCCCAAAATGGGAAACATCACCTGTACAATTGAGGTTAACAACTTCTCAATGGTGGGTTCCATTGTGTTTAAAAAAATTATCCACTCACTCATTCCATGTGTGAGAGGTTGTCAACAAAGTCACCCCCCAATTGTACAAGTAACACGGTTCTTCCCAAATTCCTCATTCGTTTTTCAATTCAATTAATTGCAGGGATACCATTTTACAACGTAAGAATAATGTTATTTATCAACACTGATATTTAATAGAAATTTAAATGGCAACACTAATGACATTGAATTACATGTTGCATTAACTGAATTAAAAAAATTTCACCTTTAATTAACATATCACATATTGTTACATAAAGGTGTTCTAACACTATTTGTGCTAAATATCATTATTTAAAAAATTATCTACCTAACTACATGTGAACCCACGTTTGTGAAATAACTATTCATCTTCTTTAAATAGGGATCGATTGGGCACCGGACGGGGTTAGATTTTCATCTTATTTGATCTAGGGTAGGTTTTGACCTATTTCATTGGCCAACTGTATATTAAAAATATTGTTATTTAAAATAAAGTTACTTCAAATGTTTTTCCCAATTCGAAGACTTTTAAATTAAAATTTATGAGGTAAGGCTACTTTTATCTTGGTTAGTTCAATCCAAAACACAAAATATGCCATTATATGTGTCTCATGAGTAGGGATGGCAACGGGGAGGGTATGATATGAGTCGACCATTCCCACTCCCGTCCCATCGAGTATTTTTGTTACCTTACTACATCCACATACCCGTTTAAAGTGGGATAAGGCGGGTTTGGGGCGGGATAGAGGTGGGTCGGGGCAGGTCCCGCGCCCCATTTATTTTTTTCTATGTCTTTACTTAGTAAATATTATTACTTTTTTACCAATTTGTTATAAACAACTTACGTTATCTTTAAAAATATGATAAATTTATTATTTTTATTTGATAAAAAAATTAAATTTAAAATTAATTTTAAACTGAACGGGTAGCGGGCAGGGACTATGATTCCCGTACCCGCTTCGGGCCAATGACCCTTGCCTCGTTCTCGTCCCGTTTACCTGATTAGACGGGTAATCCTCGCCTCGAATGGGGTGGGGCCTCACGGGTTTCGGGTTGAACAGATTTTTTTGCCATTCCTACTTATGCGGATTTTGGTAAAAGAAAAGAAAGAAAGAATGAATGAGCAATTCAAACTTCATTTTCAACCACACATTTTAATAGATCCTTAAATACGTAATATTTAATTATCCATCAATTATTTCTATCTAATTATAAATTATATTTTGTTTATAAATTCTTGAGCGGCTAAATAGAAACTCTTTCCCGTATTAGCAAGAAATGATGTGAGGATCTTAGTGTACTTATAAATATGATAATAATTTATTTCGAAGAGGTGACTTTCTTTAAATATATTTAATACGTTGAATTGTATAATCAAGAACAGAACAAAGAAGAAAAGTATATTACAAAATATCTTAGCTATCCTGTTGACCAATTTGTAATGGAAAGTGTATCAAACATCCTTGTAACATTATCAGAAATGGCATTTTTAAATCGTAAGATTGGGTAATAGGAATCAATAAGTAACGTTCAAATAAAAAAAAAAAAAAAAAGGAATTATGTAAGAGTTCGAATCAAGCAAGATCAACACCTGAGGTAGGTAGGTTAAGAGTTCAAATCAAGCAAAATCATAGATTAAAAATGGCGAAGCATTCCACCACCAAGTAAGAGCACAATGTTAGGAGTTCTAGAGGCCAAGCAGTTTTGCAACTCGGTTGCCTTCTTTGTAGATGTGAGTGACAACAAAATCCATCTATAACACCACAGAAACTTGATCTCGGAATGGCCACCAAATATGTAGAGTTACTCTCGAACTGAAGTCTTCTCCTACCAAAAGTCCAAGCATACTTTCTCCATATTTGGTGCCCATTGTTTTAAATTTCTTTTTGCTACATGATCATTTTCGACCCTACGAGTGATGGCAACGGGGGCGGGTTCGGGGCGGGGCGGGGCGGGGCGGGGCGTGGGCTTGCCCCGTTTGTTAGTTTTAAAATCCTAAGCAAATAATGTTCAAACTAACTACATCAATATCCAAAGAAAGCACTCGAAATAAAAAATGTCCAAAGCAAACAGTGTTCATAACAATTTTTTTTTTTTTTAATTCTTCATGGGGGCAGGTTCGGGGCGGGGCGGACGTGACTCGGGACGGGGAGGCAAACCCCGCCCAACCCAGCCAACCCGTTCGGGGCAGGTTTTTTGCCCCATTCGGGGCGGGGCCTCGCGGGGTAGGGTAGGGGGGGGCGTGGAAAATTGCCATCTTTAGACCATACATTTACCCGATAAAATATTCTGTACGTAAATTCAAATTTTTTTCTTATTTTTTAACTATACATTCTCCTAAAAATACTATCCAAACTCCTTTTTTTTTTTGGAATAACGGGCACCAAACGAAGGCTCAATTACATGAGTGGAGCAGCCAACAGAAATTTGAAAGCAGACGCCAAGGGGATTGATTGTGTTTACCTATTTTTCATTCGCTTATTGTTCGTGGCAATTTGAATTAGTGAAGTCATTCGTTTTGCCGCCCAAAAAATAAAGAAAAATCAAGAGCATTATCATTTTGTGGAGATGGTGATTATTTAATGAATTATTGTGAAGACCATGAGTTTTGATTATATATATGTGTTTGTTGAAAGATTTAAATCGATAAGTGTGACCCGATCTAATCATATAAACTTTTAGATAAGATGGTTAACATGATATTAAAGTAAGGCAAAATACCCGAGTTCAAATCTCAAATATTATCATCATTTATTTATTATATGCAGGTGTTAAGTTTTGATGTGATACGTACATGTGATACAATATATTGAAAATTAAATTTAAATAAATACTTTGACATGGAATGCTCCAATATCCTAGTAATATTGGAGCTAATAACTGCAACAAACTGCTTATTAAAAGGAATGCATTTATTAGATAAAAAAATCGATAAATTTTACATTGAGATGTTAGAAAGATTCTTAATTAAGTCTAATAAGAATAATTCCTTAAGTACAAGAAATGTTGCCAGATTTTGTACAGAATTTTGAATTGGAAAAATCCTGTGCGTGTATCTGTGTTTTCATTCTTCCATGTTTGAATCCAGACCATCCATTTTAAATTTCTGTGTGTATTCCATGAAATTTCTCTGTACTCATATCATAGTTCGTCTAATAAAATTATACGCGTCATTATTCCAAAAGTATACAAATAAAAAATCTGCGTTCTTCGCCCAATACGATACACAATTAATTGCTCTATATTAACTTATTAAGAGTAAGAAGATTTTCGCTCAACGCCACTTAAAACATGCTTTGTTTTGGAGTGTAGCATAGTAACATCTATGCAGTATCAAGAGATTTTCCTACGTTTAGATTCTTGACATAAAATACGGGTCAATACTATTAATCTATCTAATGAACTGGTCTTCAGTGATGTCTCAACATTTTTTGAAGACTTGGATAATAGCATCTTGAATAACAGCCAGACGCATTCTCCTTGATTCTCTACACTATTTAATTTTTTGTTACGATACTTAGTTGCAAATCCTTTTTTTTTATACAGCTGTACACGCGTCTGTAATTCTCTGTATATAGTTCCAATATATTATAGAAAACATATCAAATGCCTATATTTATTATTACAATTAAGCTACTTGTAGACTTATTATTTACACCTTTGTTGATGGATGATAATTCAATCAATGGCTAAACTGCATGCCACATCATCATTTGTCAAACGTTCTGTCAACAAAGATGTACGCGTAGCAAGATTGTTATTATTAATTCTTTCAGACAATACATGTATAATTGTATTTGATACTTTTCAAGAATGTTGGTTGTACCTACCTTTTTAAGTATGAGTAATGCTAAGTATTCCCTCTATGGTTGCAATGAGTCATTGAATGAGTCATTGAATTAAATGATTGGAATTACAACTCCAATGAGACTAAAAATCATTATTTTTTAAGCATGATGTTCTGCCTTTCAAGTGTCCAAGCAGGAATTCATTTCGACTACATATTTTCTCAATAAAATAATTGTCACTTAAATTCAAAATTTTCTCCATTTTTTAATCATAAATTCTCCAAATAGTCATTATTATAAGACTCATTTCTTTGCGATAAATAGTGCTCATACAAGGACTAAATGTTGATTAGGTTGAAATTATTAGATTATGTCTAAATCTAGTAAGAACGTTTCGCCTATATCATTTTATATAATGGGTATTTATTCTTATTTAAGTTTGAAAAGTCATTTGCTTAACGTGCAGAAATAATACTTTTGATAATTATGATTTTTATTTAAGTTTGAAAAGTCATTTGCTTAACGCGTAGAGATAATATTTTTTGATAAATTATCTCTGCTTTAACTAGTCTTTATTGAGTTCTCACTCCATTGTGATACGAGCGATTCCAGCCTAGAAAAACTGGTTTGTATTTTATTTTAGTAAATTATTGTCATTGCATCTAAACGATTCAGAATTTTCTCTCTGTAGTCAGAACTTTAATTTCTTTTATTAAGGTTGTGTGGATCGACTAGTGCGGGCGATGAGTTAGCTATCTATAAGTAATCCACCAAACATATCGATTAGGTCTGGGTAGCTAGCTCACCTCTACACCTCTAAGAAAACAAAATAAACATAATTTGGGTTTCCAGATTCACTTAATGTCACACTCGTTGGCCTAGTTTCCTAGTTTGATTTGACCACAATGTTATGAACCAACTAAGATACCATAATCGCTCTGATTCTAGTTATGAACCAATCAAGATACATAATCACTCTAATACTACTTTGTTGAGAATCCGGCTAAATAATAATGACGAGAAAATAAGGACAATATGAAAATGATAAATCACAAAGAAAACAAGATTTACGTAGAAACTCAAATTCGTGAAAACCACGGGGTAGAGACATCGAATTCACTATAATCAGTAGTAAGGAGTTACAAAAGATCTATTTGGACCAATAGTTAATTGGATAATTGATCAATTCGAATATTTGTTGTACACTATATATTTATAATTAAATAATCTCAACATACTAGAAAAATTAATACAAGAAAAGTTTAATATAAAGTGAAGTCCCAATTATATAAAGTTTAATGGTTAAAATCAATAATGAAGAATTTTGAATGAAACGGGAATCAAATTCACCTTGGACTCCTTCAAAATATTTTTAAATCTAATAGAAATTCCTACTTATAATGGGCTTCCAAATAGAATTTCAATTATAATTCGTCAAGTATACTTGAATATAATTTCAAAATAGCATTTCAAATAGAATTCTTCTTAATATACATTTTAATTAGAACTCTAATTTTTCTTCAACAAAGAATTTTGGACACACCCAAATTCTAACAATCTCCATTTTGACATGAATTCCACTGCAATGAACAAAACTTCAAAAAAATTCTCCATCTGGAGACAAATTTAACTGTAAGGAATAAATTTGAACTCTTCAATGAAAAATACAACGAACTTCTCCATAAAAAATTTCAATTGAAAATATTCTCCACCTCTGTTACCCCAACTAGCGGCAAATATTGATCTAATGACCACCAAACAAGGTTGAAACAAGTCTTGTAATAGAATCACAACTGAACGCATCAAAAGAAGGATCTTGGATAAAATCAACACCCATAAACGCTTTCAAACCATCAACAAAATTAACAGAATTGTAGCTATGTGGAACATTGTGGCAAAAAATGAGTTTATTTCTAACAATTGAATATGATGGCACGTCGATATTGGTGGCAAGACGGATTTACCTGTTTTCAAAATTCAATTGAGATGTATTCTTAAAAGAAGACCCTAAATTAAACTCCAACGGTACAAAAATCCAACTTTAAATCCACCCGAATTCTTAAAATATACTGATTACTCAAAGATTTTGTATCACCCTACAAGATATATAAATGAGATTTTCTTTGTTCCAGTGGCACAACACTAGCTCATTTGATAACCTTTAAGACTCAACCTTCAATAGTGTACTTGTACCTTTTGAATCAAGAGTACTTAACGAGATAATATTTTTCTTCAGATCTAGAGCATATCTCACTGTATCAAGTATTCTAACTGTCCCATCAAACATCTTTAATTTGACCCAACCAATACTAGGTATCCGACAAGGTGTGTTGTTACCGGTCATTACAACACTTTTTGAAACTTCTTTATATATTGAAAACAATCCCGATTGTGTGACATATGAAAAGCGTAAAATGTATTAAAAAAAATCAAGTTTCATCAGGTTTGAAATTAGACAATAGTAGAAGCTCTCCATCACTGCTAGAATTTTCTGCAATATTTACTTTTCCTGAAGTTTATGATTGTCGATTTACAGTTAACTTTGATTTATTCTTCAACTTATAGCAATCGTTTACAAGTGCTCTTTTTTCTTACAATAATTACAAAATTTGAAATTAGATTTTGACTTGTCCCTCAAACGACCATTATGAACAATGAGACTATCTCCATGATTCCCATATGCTACAAGATGTTTTATCTTCTCCATTGAATATAGAGCATCCGTAACGACCTAAATCTTGGAATTTGAAATTAGTACAAAAACAACAACTTTTTTTTCTTTCAAAAATTTGGGTTAAATTAAAATTTTCTTAATTTTCTTTTAACTTTGTAGTTACCCTTGCGTTCTATTACATGTTCTAAAATTTATTGAAAACAAATGACATAAAGTAGATAACTTTGAATTGTTAAATAACGAAACTAAAATGAAGGGTTAAAATGAATGTTAGCGTGCATTAATGGAGTTAAATTCAGCAATGCGCTACCCAACGATCAATCTTAGTTGGACCATTTATTGGATCCATAATTTTATGAAATTTTTACAATATTTTCGAAACTCATTCAAGTACAACATAGTAAAATTTTAGAATTTTCTAAGATCATTTAGGCACTCCAATAGACGCTCAAACATGTAAAAAAAACTATTCTCGGGTACACTGAATATAGCATGTTGACACCAACCTGAGAGGTCGTCCAGCTCGGACTATCATATTCCAGTAAGGGCAAAATAACGCGAGTTCGGATATATGAGGTCAGCTCGGTTCTAAGTGACTTACTCAACAAGCTGTTGTAGTCCTTCAAGGTACAATAGTAATCAATGATTATGGATCATTGACAAGATCTTTAAGTTACCAGTCAGAGAGACACACGTGTAAAGGTCCTATGTCAGCGCCCACCTAGTCCTCCAATCAGATGTCTTAGCTTGCCTATCTAAGACTTTGCATTTATTACTGAAGTTCACCTGTCCCATCACTTGACGGCCGATAGGACATAGTTGAGTTCCGACTCCAACCCTGTTGCGCCGCACATGACTCAGCTCAGTTCGACTGTCTATGTTGACAAGATAGGAGTACTAGTCGTCAGAATATTCCTCCTATAAAAAAGTTCAGAATGCAAGTTGAAAAGGACAAGAAAAATCCTAGAGAAAATACCAAGAATACTCATTGTAATACTTCAAATATCCCCCATAATTCGGAAAGTGAGAGAATTGTTGGATAATAACATGAATCTATTCCACTCATTTTGATTCGAATGACCATTTTTATCTTAAGTTGGCTCTAATTTTGTCCACTCAATTTTGGACGTCAACATAGCACACAAAAAATGGCATAACTTATCCTACTGATCTTCGATTGACTTGATTCCAAAGCCATCGGATAGAGGACTCATTGGGATTCCAAACCCTACTAGTATTGTCAAATAATTCAAAGAATTTTGTCCAGGATGACGTGACAAATTTAGGCAGTAAGCTGAAAATTTTTGTTTACAAGTCTAATGTTTAGTCTTAACTTCTTTGGCAACTTTAATTATATGCATAATTGAACCAAATAACAATTTAAATATTCACTTCGAAAGAAAGAACTAGGAAATCTTAAAGAAAGATAAACTAACATCTTTTAGAAATGAAACGTAAGTTGCATAACTAGTAAGAACTGGGAACTCTTCGTAGAAATCGGTTATGGCCATACATAAACTTCTTTGTTCATAACTTCAAAAATCCCAACACACGTCACAAGCATACATATATATATATATATATAGCACCACCTACCTTAATTTTCTAGAAATATAAAGGAACAAAATGTGTAAAAGCATTTCCCCTTCTCACCTTTGCTATTCCGTTAAACTTAACTTAACATAAAAGATATTTTTGAGAGAAAATAAAAGCAAATTCGAATTCGAGAAGAGGTGTAGTGAAAAAAGTGACTTTCCTCTTTTAACTTCCATTTTTAATGAAAAACTAAATAGAGAGTTATATTATCATTGACCTTGTTAAATTGAGTTTTTAACTAGGAATTTAAATAGTTTTAAATCCATAAAAAAAATAAATCTAACAAATTTTTTATAAAACATTTACATAATAAAAAATAGAGGAAAATGAATTATTCGTATTATTTGCAATCTATCTCTATTAATCTCACTAATTAAATAATTATTTCATTCAATTATGGGAAAATTTCATTAGTAAGAGACATTAAGAATGATCTATTTCAAATTTAAGAAAGGTTTACTTTTTCAAAGATAAGATATTAATTTAAATTTTATTTATTAAATAATTATTTTAAAAATACTTTATTAATTAAATATATTTGGTCACAATATTATATAATTTATGGTCACAATTATGTATTAATCACAATTACATACGCCATAGTTACAAACAACGAATTTTATATGTCACAATTTATTTCTCGATCACAAATTAAATAAATTAATTGGTTACATGTTATTTTTTGGTAACAAATCAAAAAAATTATGAGTCACAACTTATTTCATTGTCACAAAATATCAAATTAATAGATCACAAATTATTTTTAGGTCACATATTATCAAATTATTGGTCACACCTTAATAGATTTTTAAGTCACACATTATTTATTAGTCACATTTTATCTATTTCATTGATCACGTATTGTTTATTGGTCACACCCCAACCAATTTATTGGTCATAATCAATAAAACGATATGTGACCACCACCACCTCACCACTACCTCCAGTAGCACCACTACCAACACCACTCCTAAATACCATCACTGCCGCTAGTACCAATTACCACCACCATCTCCATCTCCACCTCCTCAAATCCATTACCGTCAACGCCACCACCATCGTGACCACCATCCACACTCCACCATCGTCAACCACAATCGCCTGCACCCAACATCTACACCATCTTTGCCAGTGCCGAACACCTCCACTAAACCACTACAACATCTTTACCACTATATCTCCACCACTGTCGAACACCATCGCCCATTCCACCATGACCATCCAAATAAATGGACCCACTCTCTACAACATAGACCACCACTACCACTACCACTGCACAGCATACTGCACATTGCACATTGCACATCACCACCTCGCACCACACACAACATCACCGTCAAACACCACTTCCAGAGCCACCCCCATTAACTCACGACAACGGGTCAACACCATTGCATACTACACACTGACCAGAGCCAACACCACGTCACCAACACCACCACACACCATACCGCAGACCACCACTACATATCACCACAGCACCCAGTACCACCGAACCCAACTAGCACTACACCGTACCTAGCCACCGAACACCGCATCATACACCTCCACCATTATCGCAATCGCAAAACCAACACACCATCACCACCACCGCTCCACAGAATCACCATCGAACCATCTATCACAGAACCACTCAAAAAAAGAAGAATGGATCTGTGTAGTGCTCAACGGTGATGAGCTACAATGCACGAAGGAAAGGTGCCCCCGCCGCTATGCCATGATGATTTGTCGAAGTGAGCGCCTTGAGGAGTCACCAGATTAGGTTCAAATGAAGCAGCAAGGAGATGTTATTTTCAAAATAAATTAGGGTTTGTGGGGATGGATAAAGTGAAAGTTGTAGATTAATTTAATTTAATTTATTATTATTATTATTATTAAAAAAATTTAAATTATCATCTGATTTTTGAACAAAAAAACTTTCAAATCTGATTTTTGAAATGGTAACTTAAAATGTTTGGTTCCATGTAACTTCCACTTCAATTAACTTGATATAATTGTTCTTAATATACAAAATGAGGAGTTTTTAACTACAAATAATTTTATAAAAACATCTGCATGGTGATTTGAACTTGGGTTGTCTATGTGAAATACCTTGCAGATGACTATTGTAGCAACCCAATTATTTATTAAATCTTTGTAATCAATTTACTTAAACTTTACGTCAATTTTTTGGGCTTTTATATAACTTATGGCCGAGCCTTCGTAACACATTTCTTAATTTCTTAAATGAGCTACATCAACCAACTTAAAAATATAAGAGTGTGTTTGGTAGGGATTTTTGAGGGAAGAATTGATTTTTGAATAGTGATATGATGGAAAATGTGTGGTTGAAAAAGAAGAAAAAAGTATTGATGTGATGGAAAATATTATTTTATTGAAAAATGTGTGGTTGAAAATGAGAATTGATTTACTGTAGAAAATGAAAATCTGTACCAAACAGGCCCTAAATTTAGGGACGTTACAGCATCATAGACTTCTTCGATGGTGAAAGTATCACAATTATATAGTGTAGTGTCTCTAAAAGACATGTATGAGACGGGCAATGAACATAGCAAAATCAATCCCAAGTCTCCTTCATCATCTTTGACCTCTAAGGTGTCCAAACCAGCGACGATTTCTTTTAAAAGTAGCTAGATGATTATCAAGAGATGTACCTTCCATCATACGATGAGATTTTAAATGTTGCTTTAGATACAATTTGCTAGTAAGTCTCTTTGTCATGCATAATTGTTCTAATTTTAACCATAAGTAAACTTCTCTTTCAAATCTTCCTAAAGAATATTATTTGAAAGATAAAGATGCATTTGAGACGGGGCATTTCGATCCCTTAGTTGATGCTCCTCCATAGTCCAAGTGTAGACATCATGTCAAATCCCAATAACGCGTCGTCCAAATCCATCTGAGTAAGTACTACTCACATCTTTTCCAATCACAAAGAAAATTTTGTATTCCGATCTAATAGCGGAATATCATTCTTCATTATTGTCATCACGAAAAACCTCGATCTTTCTAAAAATTTCAGTACAAAAACCTCGGTATCAATTGTTATGAACCAACCAAGATACCAGAAGCACTCTGATACCACTTTGTTAAGAATTCGGCCAAATAATAATGATAAGAAAATAAGGATAATATGAAAATAATGGATCATAAAGAAAACAAGATTTACATGAAAACCCAAATCCAGAAAAACTACGGACAGATGCATAGAATTCATCATAATCAATAGTAAGGAGTTCCAAAGGATCTCTTTGGACCAAAACTAATTGGACAATTGGTCAGTTTCAATATTTATTGTACACCACATATTTATAACCAAAAAACCCCTAAAATATTAGGACAATTAATACGTGAAGAGTTTAATATAAGGTGAAGTCTCAATATAATAGGTAAAACCAATAATTGAGAACTTGGGATGAAATATGAATTAAATTCACATTAGTCTCCTTCAAAACATTTTCAAGTCTAATACAAATTCCTACTCCTAGTGAGCTTCCAAGTAGAACTTCAATTAGAATTCGCCAAGTAAATTTGAATAAAACTTCACAATAGTATTCCAAATAGAATTCTTCTTAATGTGTATTTTAATTAGAACTCTCAATTATTTTCAATAAAGAGTCACTCCCAAATTTTAACACAGAAACTGATTGAATTGCGAAATAGATGAAAGAAATTGTATTGTGTTCTGCAACGATAGAGAGTTCGTATAAAATCATCACGTAATATTGTTTTTCACAATCAAGCGCATTTTCAATGTAAATATGAATTGTTAAAAAATTGAAAAAGGGTAAAATGAGCCGTGTTTTAAAAAAAAATAAAAAATACTTTCGATGCAATCTGACATTGACTCTATCAAACTTTACGTGGAGAGGAAAAAAAATTTGTCTAGAATCTAAATTTATAAGCTCCTATGTTGACTCAACAAAAATTATATTTTCTTCGCAAATTTAAATTTGATTTTGTTTTTATTTTATATAATAAAAGATGCCTAGACAATATTGTTGGGTTGTAGATAAAACTCATATGAGATCAATTTCGAACTTGAGTGTCCATTCATTAGACATTAATATCTATTGTCATATAAATTGAAAGTTTTTCAAACTTCTATGTCACTTAATAGCAATCCATAAAATGTATTGAAGATGACCGAGCGCCATTTATATGAGATTTTTATGCAACACGAAAGTTCCAAACACTTTCCATTTTTGGTGCATTTTAATGTGTAAAGCTTTAGATTTGGCATAAACAATCTAGATTGGTGTTAAATAAGTTGTTTTTCCAAATTTCTCTAATTATGGTGAATGTCTGTGAGAATGTCAACATGTTCAAATAAATGGCGCATTCTTATACTCACTTTCAATCACACATTTTTCAATAAAATAATATTTTTCATCAAATCAATAATTTTTTCTTCTTTTTCAACCACATATTCTCCATCACATCAACAGTAAAAATGCATTCTTACTCCCAAAATTTCCATCAAATACGGGCTAAAGCATACAATGACTGTAGGGACGGAGCTGAAAGGTGATTTTAGAGTACGCTAAAATTTAGAAAATTAATTAATGTCTTACGCAAATTAACATTGAGCGGATGTAGAATCGCTAGAATCTTAAAATAATTTGATTATGATCTTTACAAACTACTTTCGTATAAGCAAAATTTATGCTTGTGGACTATCTATGGCTGAATTTTTGGGAAGAAAATGTAATTATCCTACTTTAAGATTAAATTTTCAAGAATGTTAAACAGCACAAAACCCTCTACCTATTGGGTTAGATGTTATCCTAGCTCACTCGAAATCCTGAATCTGCCACTATCTACATTGACTCATTTTTTTCCAAATCACAGCACAACTTTACTCCGATACGTGCACCCCTTTCTTTATATTGAATTTTTAATTGTTTGAAACCAAATTAGGCTATACTATAAATCTTCTTCAAATTGAAATGGAAACAAAAAGACTTTGTTATTAACCATTTGATCTAATAATTAACATGTTACTTTATCTAAAACTTTAAATTGAGAGAGAGAGAGAGAGAGAGAGAGAGAGAGAGAGAGAAGTATAAATAATTGACATGCAAAATAATAAATTCCACAACATTTTGGTCCAATAAAATAAAACCAGTTTCATCTATACGGAGGACTCACTTTGTAATACTAAGGCTTTTTTTTTTATATATTAAAAGAGTGAAATATCAATAATGATTATAAAGAAGAGAGAAAAAAAATAAAAATGATCATATCTACACGCTAAGCAAATGATTATCAAAAACTTAAATAGAGATCAAATTCATAATAATAATAATATTGGAAAAAAAGATATTCGTACTAACTCTTGATGTAGTCTAATAATCTCAACCTAATAAATATCCGAGAAGCTAATTTATCTAACCTCTAACAACTATTGCTTGAACAAATATAAAATGAGCTTTATACAATTACGAGTAACAATTATAACGAGTAATGCTATTTATCATATGATGATGAAACATGAGTGATGTTTCAACCTATTATACATCGCATTTCTCTCTCCCTCTCTCTCTCTCTCTCTTTCTATTTTTTTCATAAAAATTGAACCGCACAATCTCATTATTTCACATATACTGCTATATCATCGATATTTCATCATCATAATGATAAATAGTATTATTCATCTACAATGACCATTCCTAAACAGGTTTAGGTACAACTACCATTGTTAAGAAGTTTTTAATTTTAAATCGACTCTATTTGGTGAACAAATAATGATCTACAAAGAAAAATCATGTGAATAAATAAATTTCACTTGAGAACCTTTCTTAAACGACAATGTTACCACGCGTTTTCGACACCATATGTTTGTAAAGTTCAAATAATGAAAATCACAAGTTCGGTTCTAAAAAAATGAGTCATGCTACTTGTACAAAGTTAAATTACAAAATTGGTTTACAAAATACGTATTGGCAACATCTTGGCCAATTATTTAAAAAACTGTTTTTGAAATCAATGACCTAGATCTTGTCACGTCATTTTGTCAACACACTTTTGTAAACCACCTTTGTACAAGTAGCATAATTAAAAAAAAAAATTATTCCAAAAATTATAACATCAAATAATGAGGGCCAAACGGGGCTAATTAAGTCCCTATTTGGTACACATTCTTTCAAAATACATTATTTCAAAACTCATTTTCAACCACACATTATTTAATAAAATAATATTTTCCATCACATCAATAACTTTTTCTAACCTTTTAACCACATTTTTCATCATATCACTATTTAAAATACATTCTTTCATCAAAAATATTCATCAAACACACATGTAAATGTTAATTAATTGAGAATTAATAATAGGGATATGGACGTAAATGTAAATGTGAAATTTTATTTAATATTAATTAAATAAATGTGAATGTTAATTAATTATAGTATTTATTATAGTTTGTAAATTAAATACACATTAAAAAATGAAAAGTATATTATTGAAATAATTGAATTGTGGTAAGGTTATAATCATTCATAAAATGATTATCATGCGATATTATAATAAATTATAAATTATAGATTAATGAATAAAGGTTTTGGGTTATTTCTGGTGAAATAGTTTACTAGTCTCATTTCTTGTCTGTTCTTTATCTGCGTTTAATCCACACACAGCAAAGCCACGACTCTAAAATCAAGCCTGCCAAGTTTCAGCCCCATTGAATGCTCAACTGTTAAGATATTGACATCGAAATAAACTGTAATTACATGTCGCTATCGTGTGTTTTGATTGTGTTAATATTGTGAGGCGGATTGCACGCCGACAGAGAGGTAAAAGAAATTGTCTTGATGAGTTCGTTGTCGAATGGATAGAGAAGAAAAATTAGGAAGAAACAGTACATTCACACGTGTGTTTGATGAATATTTTTGATGAAAGTGTTAAGAAATATATGATTATTTTGTTTTTATTATTTATTAAGGGTAGAATAGTCTTTTAAGTTTCCTTAATTTTAAACTATATATAGTCTCTTTGTATTTAGATTTTCATTAATTCAACTACATTATGCAGAATCAATAAAACCATAGCCTCTTTTTCTCTCTCTCTGGATTGTTTAACATAGTATCAGAGTTAAGTTTCATGGGATTTGACATAATCTCAAACACAGGTTTCGTGGATCCAACTTTAGAGAAGAGACGATTTCGGGAGGATTTTTCATTCCGTTTATGCAATCTGGTATTTCGTTAGGGTTTTCATTCCGTTTCTGCAATTTGGTATTTCGTTAGGGTTTTTATTCAGTTTTTGCAATCTGGTATTTCGTTTCCCTTTCTTTTGCGATTTGAGTTTCCTTCTTCTTTTCTTTTATTATGGCTACTGAAAGAGACGATTCGCTTCAATCTGTGAGTGTGAGGTTGGATGGAAAGAATTATTCGTATTGGAGTTATGTGTGAAAAATTTTTCTTAAGGGTAAAAAGATGTGGGGATATGTTAGTGGAACTTCTGTGAAACCTATGGATACTGATGAGGGTTATGCTGCTTCGATAGATACTTGGGAAGCAAACAATTCAAAAATTATTACTTGGATTAACAATTCTGTTGAGCATTCCATAGGTAGAGAGTTGGCAAAGTATGAGATAGCAAAGGAGGTTTGGGAACATCTGCAAAGGTTATTCACTCAGTCAAATTTTGCAAAACAGTATCAATTGGAGAATGACATACGAGCTCTTCAGCAGAAGAATATGAGTGTTCAGGAGTTTTATTCTGCTATAACAGATCTTTGGGATCAATTGGCTCTTACAGAATCGGCAGAATTAAAGGCGTGTAATGCCTATATTGTTCATAGAGAGCAGCAACAGTTGGTACAGTTTCTAACGGCACTTCGCAATGATTTTGAAGGACTTAGAGTTCAATTTTGCATCGTTCTCCACTTCCTTCTGTTGATTCAGTTGTCAGTGAGTTATTGGCTGAAGAAATACGTCTTAAGTCTTATTCTGAAAAGGGAATTCTTTCTACTCCTAATCCTTCTGTGTTAGCAGCGCCTTCTAAGTCACTGTCTAATAATCAGAATATGTTTCATGCAAGGGCTGCCCATGATGAGTGCAGTTTTTGTAAGGAGAAATGTCATTGGAAGGCTCAGTGTCCTAAGTTGAGACAACATAATCGAATCGTGCAGCAATTCCAAGCTTGGAAGCCTGGCAATCAATCACAATCCAATGATCGTAGACCACCTCAGGGTTATAGACCACCACAGTCCACTACTACCTAGTGCAGTAGCTTCATCAGTCCTTTCGCGTATCCCGGTACTCGTCGAGCAATTTCAGAAGTTTCTCTCCTTACATCTACAAGTTATGTCTGCTTCTATATGTCAGTTGCCTCATAGTTTTTCAGGTATGTCACATTCTGTTTGAGTCTTGGATTCTGGTGCTTCACATCATATGTCTCCAGATTCTTCATCTTTTGCTTCCGTGTCTCCTTCGTCTACTATTCCTATCATGACTGCTGATGGCACTCCCATGCCTTTAGCAGGTGTTGGTTCTATTGTCACACTTCACTTGTCTCTCCCTAATGTTTATCATATTCCAAAACTCAAATTAAATCTTGCTTCTGTTGGTCAGTTATGTGATTTTGGTAATTTAGTCACATTTTCCTCTTCTTCTTGTTATGTGCAGGATCTCCAGTCTCAGAAGCTGATTGGGACATGCCGTAGGAAGAGATGTTAAGAAATATATGATTATTTTGTTTTTATTATTTATTAAGGGTAGAATAGTTTTTTAAGTTTTCTTTATTTTAAACTATATATAGTCTCTTTGTATCTAGATTTTCATTAATTCAATTACATTATGCAGAATCAATAAAACCCTAACCTCTTTTTCTCTTTCTCTCTGGATTGTTTAACAGAAAGAATGTATTTTAAATAGTGATATGATGAAAAATGTGGTTAAAAGGTTAGAAAAAGTTATTGATGTGATGAAAAATATTATTTTATTAAATAATGTGTGGTTGAAAATGAGTTTTGAAATAATGTATTTTGAAAGAATGTGTACCAAATAGGGACTTAATTAGTCCCGTTTGGCCCCCATTATTTGATGTTATAATTTTTGGAATAATTTTTTTTTAATTATGCTACTTGTACAAAGGTGGTTTACAAAAGTGTGTTGACAAAATGACGTGACAAGATCTAGGTCATTGATTTCAAAAACAGTTTTTTAAATAATTGGCCAAGATGTTGCCAACACGTATTTTGTAGACCAATTTTGTAATTTAACTTTGTACAAGTAGCATGACTCATTTTTTTAGAACTGAACTTGTGATTTTCTACAAAATTTGCATGTTGAAGTGTGTATTTAACTATTTATATTCCTGGAATTAGGTCTACGATTCTAAATAAAAACATGCTATAAGTACATAAAGATTTTATAGAAAGAATTAAGACCACACTTGGCATACATTCATTGGAAGATGAAAAAAATAAAAACAAAAGAGGTGAACCACATTTTGCCATGTCACCGTCGATAAAAAAATTGTCAAAGATTTTCTGTAGCTGGGGCTTTTTTTCTTAAAGGTCATTAATTATTGCAGTTCTTTCTGTAAGAGTAATTTTTGAAAAATAAAATCCATCAAATTTCCTGCTAATTTGTTCCCTTAAGCAGCGGTGGACTCAGCACTCGATGAGGGTGCTATTGCACGTGCTAAGCTCCGCCGGAACAATGCCAAATCACAGGGGAAGAGGAGATCGGCACCTGCATGGGAGAGGCTTGGGTTTTGTTTCGCCTGGTTGCTAAAACGTCTTCTTCCTCCCTCATTTTTTTTCTTTTTTTTTTCCTTCCGTTTTGAAATTAGGCCCTTTGTTGGGCAGCCTCTCTCTCTCTCTCTCTCTCTCTCTCTCTCTCGTAATTGGATGGCCCGTTTCGCTATTTGATTTTTTTGAATCGAACCGTGTTAATCTCTCTTCCCCCATTCTGCTTTTTCCTCCACTTTTTCGTGAACTTTTGTTTTTTCTTATCTAATATGTATGCCCTCTACAAGAAGAAACCAAATTATATGAAGGAAAAAAGTAAGCGATAGAATAAAATTACATGTTTAGTATTAGGCATTTATGAAAAAGACAAAGTGGGCATCCGATAATTTTGTAGAAGATTACATATTTAGAAGTGGATTATTGAGATGCTTGTGAAATATCAAATTTTACCAAGTAGGACGCATTTTTATGCATAAGATTGAGCTTTTGAGAGTGGGCATATGAGATTTTTGCAAAAGATTGGATTGCAACTTTTCAAAACATGAGATATCGTAGAATGCAATTGTCTAAGATCACAGTTACAGAGTAGGTTGTATCGCATATTTCATTAGTATTTTTGGTTGTATTCAATTACGTTTTCATATACATATAATTTTTACGTTTTCGTACGTTTATATATATATTGAATAATTTTTAATATTATTTAATTAAATATTAATAAACGACCTCGCTTTTACGATCGTTGATTGTCGACGGTCATTTGTCAACATTCATCTGTGTTGAACTTCAATGCTGGGTCCGCCACTACCCTTTCGCAAACATTTTTTTTGACAAAAACTTCAATATTCATTTTAGTCTACTAAAAAATTATCAAGATTTACTCCTCTTTATATTAATTTTTACATATTTGGTAAGATAAACTAGATAAAATTAAAGAAAGAGATTATAAATCAATAGAAATGAGTTGCGGATAAATGTATAGTATTTGTAATTCAAGAAATTGTGTATATAAAAAGTGATGTAGGACGAATTGAAATTTCACCATAGAATCAAGAAGAAGAAGAAGAAGAAGAAGAAGGGGAAAAAGAGAAAACATTGGCTGCAACCAGTCTTAATTTTATCAATTCATCAACTGTCTAAATTATAATGTTAAAACCATATAAATAGTAAAAACCTAGCTACGTGATGGGTTTGGGGTTTGGGCCAATCCACTAATGCAAGCCCAATAATAATAAAAATATAAAACATAAATGATAAAGCCAGTAACAATAAAAATTAAGTCTCGATCTCGATGTCTCGATAATGTGTGCATCAACTCTCTCGGGGTAGGAGAAAACTTGACCATGTCGAGTGGATAAGTCATAAAGGCTGCAATCAATTGCCCAACCATAAATTGAGGGGTTAAACGAGCTTCTTCCGACGTCCATAAAAGAGTTGAGCGAGCTTCTTCCGACATCCATAAAAGCGTGTCAGTGGTGGTCTGAATCTGGTGTCCCCACCAATGTCCCCTGGATACGTGGAAGGAGAGTTAGGCAAAAGAAGATCCTGCTGACTCCGATAGAGCTCCAATAAGTCTGGGTCAAGCTATTGTAGTGTCTCTCGAGTAATCCATGTGTAATTAGACTCAGGCCGATCAACCCAACGAATAAGGAAGCGTTGAACATCCCCATCTTTAGTCAACACAATCTGCTCATCTAAAACTGCATCAATTTTATCTTTGTGTGCTGAGAAAGGTGGCATGGGTTAGAAGTGGCAAGAGATTTAGGGTCAAGGTCCACAAACGGGGGTAGGAAAGGATCATTAGAGGGATTGAAATGACCTTTATAAGCAACTAAATCCTCAACATTGAAAGTATGGTGGTAGCCAAAATGTGGCAGAAGATCAATGACATGTGTATTTGGACCAACATGCAACAAATTTTTAAAATGACCAACGCTATGAGCTTGCAATATAATATAATCCATAATATTAAATTCAAAATATTGTTTATGCAAAACATCTTGAAGTTTATATAATGCATTACTTGCTTCAAGTCGTTTATTGACCTCAATATGCAAATCATGAAGATGTTGTGCAAATGTTTCAATTGACATAGACACTTTAGCATGTGGGGACACGGAAATAAGATCTAAAGGCTTCATAGGCTCATAACCATGAATAAATTCAACGGGACTCGTACTTATTGACCGATTCACAAAATTTTTATACTTAATTTGAACTCGTAGGACGATCAAATCCCAATTCCTAAGATTTTCTTTGAAAAGGGCATGATTACGCAAATCGATAGCACATCTGGATTGGATAAGGGTATGACATACAACACTTGACTGAGAAGTATCGGGGACAAGGGGTACAATACCTTGGTTCATTGGAAAAGTTTGAGTACTACCGAAGGAGGTGTTCTCACTATCATCCAAGTCATCAAATTCCTCAAGTTTAGGTTCATAGATTTGATCTTCTAATCACTCATCTATTATATTCTTTCCTTCTTCAATGGCTAAGGCTCGGCTACGACATTTGGAAGAGAAATAGCCAAAGTTTTTAGTTGATGCACTGCAAGTGAGAAGTCCATGGAATTTCAGAAATTGTACCCTTGTTTTCGAACACAGAAGAAACATTTGATGGGGAAGGTCTCCTAATAGACTTAAGAGGAAGCGGCGCTGATGAGATCGGTGTACGATTGTCACCATGCTTTTCATATGGAGCACCTACTCAAGGTCATGGCTTCATCCTCAATGACATGACATTTCATTTGAAATTCCTCAAATTCAGCAATATACTCAGTCACTAACCGATTCTCTTGTTTAAGGGCAGTCCATCGAGTAAAAATTTCAAAATCTAAGCAACCATCAAAAGTAAAAACTCCTACTTTAATGTCTCTAAAGGAACACTCCTTATGACATGGAAGAGAATAAGTATTGTGACGATCATAACCTCGTTTTCGCTCATGAACCTGACCTCTATCCCTATGATCGTGTCAAAAATATTTTTGATCACCTTGTTGACAATGATTTTGTCTATTATAGGACACTTCAAAATTATCAACATCAGGGATTTGTTTAAACTTGTTCAGACTAGCAGCTAGGCTCCTACTCTCTTCAAGATTTTCAATCATCTTAGTTTGGACAGCCGCTAATTGAGTTTGGAACTGTTGTTGGGGTTAGTGGCAAGTTGCGCTAATTGCCTTGTGAGGGCATCAAATTGGGATGAGTCCATGGTCAGGTTATTGGAACTAGATATGATAAGACGACCACTACGCAACTGTATGCAACATACTACCAACTAAATGAAGTGTATGGAGAGATCAATAAACAACTCGTTTTTAAAATAAAAACTATTTATTTTATATATATATATATATATATATATATATATTGGGATTATGTAAATCCAAATTGATAAGCTAATACTACTGATACATGTAAAATTGTAAAGTAGGGGTCAAATACTAGTCAAAAATCTGATCACGTAAACTATGGGGTAAAATGGGAATTGAACATGTAAAGGAATTCGATCACGTGAACTTTAGGTAAAATTAAAATAACAGGAGCACAAAAAAATTAATCGATGCAATTTTAAAATAAACAGTAATATAAACCAACGATAAATAAAACAAAAACTTCCCCTTGTTCGTTGAAGTAGTCGAACCAATCAACAAATTCGTCGAAGTAAACGAGCCATTCAACAAGATCGTCGAAGTATAGAGTCAACCAAAGATCAAATATATATACCTAAAATACTTTTTTTTTTCACACTTTTTCATTGACTTCACAGTTTTTTAATTTCTTTCTTTGCACGGCGTCAACATACCAATTTATTGAATTTCAATTTGCTTCAACATAATTGGATTCATCGATGATATTGCCATTTTGAGCTTTTGGTGGATATGAATTATGTAAATATAACTTATGTTATTTGAATAAATGAAGAATAAATGAAGAAACTAGAAAAAAAAAAAATACTCAATGCAATAGAGTTTGCCTCAGGCTACTTCTCAAATTAGTGTTCACAATTGAATAAACAAGAATCAAGAAAGTTGGACGTGAAAAGAAGCATGATAACACAGGAAAGAGGAAACAACAAATAATAATAACAATATAGACATAAAGAGGTGTAAAAGCACTTCCAAGTTCCATCATACCATGCATTAATGATGAGTATTGCTATTTAGTCCTATTAAAATTACAACTCCAATTTAAGTAACATTAATGACACATTAAATGATATGAATTTAATTTCACCTTTTATTTAACCTATTATCTAGTACCACTTAAACTGTGGTTGTAATCCAAATGGTGCTACATAACATTATTCATTAATGATGAGTTTCTTGCACATTGAAGTGTGTATTTAACTATTTATATTCCTGGAACTAGGTCTACTATTCTAAAAAATCATGATATAAGTACATACAGATTTTATAGAAAATAATTAAGATAACACTTGGCATACATTCGTTGGATGATTGAAAAAATAAAAAGAAAACGGGCGAACCACATTTTGCCATGTCACCATTGATAAAAAAATTGTCAAAGATTTTCTGTAGTTGAGCCTTTTTTCTATTCTAAAGGGTCATTAATTATTGCAGGTATTTCTATAAGAGTAATTATTGAATCCATCAAATTTCTTGCTAATTTGGTCCCTTACGCAGCGGCGGACCCAGTACCCAGCAATGGGGCATGGTTGTGCGTGCTAGGCTCCATTGGAACAGTGCAAGATCGTAGGGGAAGAGGGAGATCGACGCCGGCGTGGGAGAGGCTTGGGTTTTGCTTCGCCTGGTTGTTGGTTCGTCTTCTTCCTCCCTCTTTTTTTTTTGTTTCGTTTTGAAATTGGGCCCTTTGTTGGATAGCCCGTTTCTCTTACTTTTTCGTGAACTTTTGTTTCTTCTTATCTAATGTGCATGCTCTCTAGAAGAAGAAACCAAATTATATGAAGGAAAAAAAAAAGCAAAAATAGACGAATAGAATAAAATTAAATGTATGGTATTAGGCATTTATGGAAAAGACAAAGTGGGCATCCGATAATTTTGTAGAAGAATAAATATTTAGAAGTGGATTATTGGGATGCTTGTGAAATATCAAATTTTACCAAGTGGGCATGGCATCTTTATGCATAAGATTGAACTTTTGAGAGTGGACATCTGAGATTTTTGCAAAAGATTGGATTTTTAGATTTGGGTATCGGAGATTTTTGCAGAAGATTGAATATTTGGAACTGGGCGATTAATATTTGGTCATAAGATTGGACTTTTGAGAGTGAGCATCTATATGTTTGAAGAGGAGCGGATTTCTCGAATTGGACATTTGAATTTTTGCAAAAGATTGGAATTTTGAAATTGGGCATCTGGGATTTGTGAAAGTGAGAGTTTGAGATTGTTCCGAAATGGAAGCAATTGAAATGGATAGTGTGGATAAAAAATGGGAGACAACTGGTTGAATGACAATTTGATGGTTTACATGGAAAAAAAAGATTTTTGAAAAAATTGAGAATGTTGCAATATTGCAACGTTTTCAAAGCATGAGACTTCGTGGAATGCAGTTGTCTAAGATCACAGTTACAAAGTAGTTTTTGACAAAAAACTTCAATATTCATTTTATTCTATTAAAAAGTATCAAGATTTACTCTTTACATTAATTTTTACATATTTGGTAAGATAAACTAAATAAAATTAAAGAAAGAGATTATAAATCAATTGAATTGAGTTGTGGATAAATGTATAGTATTTCTAATTCTAGAAAACGTGTATATAAAAAGAAAGTTGAAAGTTTATAACTATTTCATAAACATAGGCTAAGTGATAAGTTTTTACCAAAATATGCTCGAAACTCTAAATCTCAGGTAATGTACAGTTTCAATCATATTTTAATGAAGGTTTGGGCAGATGCGTTTAAAGTTTATGCACGTTAATCACATATATGTCAGCTGGGACCATAGATATATGTCAGCTGGGACCATAGGATTTGGATGGCCTTTGAACACCCCCCCCCCTTCTTTCTCTATTCATTTTGGTTATATATACAGAGGTACACGATTATAATAATAACATAAAAAAGGGATAGTTATAGAGAGAGAGAGAGAGATGGTAACAGAGATTGTGAATGTGGAAGTGGAGGAGACGATGTTGAGTGAGTGTTTAGCATATTCTAATGAAGCAAAGAAATTGCCATTACTGTCATTAAACCATGTCTCTTTTGTCTGCAAATCCGTTAAGAAGTCCGTGCAGTTTTACGAGCAAGTTCTGGGATTCGAGCTCATCAAGAGGCCTTCCGCTTTGAACTTTGCAGGAGCTTGGTATGTGTGTACGTATATTAATGTACCAAACACTGATGCATATAATTTCGATAGCATAAGTAGGAGTTGGCACGTAATCCATCTACATCTTTTCTAGTTCGTGAATGCTATTACTAATCCAATTTGAGTTTAATTTGTAGGTTGATCAACCATGGAATAGGAATCCATTTGCTTGAAGCTGCAGAAAATGTTCCAAACCAAAAAGAGAAAATAAATCCGAAAGACAACCACATTTCATTCCAATGCTCAAATATGGAACTCAAAATTCAGAAATTGGAAGAAATGAAGATAGAATATGTGACAGCAGTGGTTAAAGAAGGAGGCATATCAGTGGATCAAATGTTCTTCCATGATCCAGATGGTTATATGATAGAAATTTGCAATTGCCACAATCTACCAGTTCTCCCTCTTAAGAAGCTACAAAACCGTAATGATAATCTCACGACATCATCTTTTCTAAGTATTGTGAGGTTTTATTCTTTCCTTATTTTAAATTTATCAATTTTTAATTATGATTTTCCATTTTTATATTTTCTGAATGAATATATTATTTAACATTTTTTTTAGTAATTATGGTTTTTGTCATAGAGAATTTTATTGGTATTTTTTTACTTATGGATTTTTTATTTTTTATTTTTAATAACAAAAGCTACCGGAGTTGGACAGAGTACAAAAGAATAAAGCGACAGGATTGAAAATTGATCCAGAAATTAAAATCTCTTGAATTTTTCACCCTACCATTAAGGTGCCATTTTGCAAAGTAGCATGTGAAATCCAAGTGCTTGTAAGATTACATATGAATTTAATTAAATGAGTGACCTTATTTAATTACTGTGTATTTACCAATCACAGGGAAGGAGATGATGTGCAGTAGAGAAATAGAAGATCTAATGCTGGAGAATTTGAAGGTGGAAATGATGGACATTTCAATTTGAGTGCAATTTCACGTGAATATTGTAAAATATATGTACGGAGAAGATAATAATTTTTATGTATACTTCAATATTTTGTAATTTTCAGTCTGGGGTCAAATGATGTGAAAAATATTATCAGATTAAACTTGAGTAAAACAAGAGAAGGTTTGACACACACACACACACACACTCTCTCTATAAAATTTGTACTCAAACTTTTGTTGGAGGTTTGACATGGACCCTGTTATGAAACGGATCGTAAGATAATGACAATAATGAAATAATGAAGTATAAAAAAAACACGAGAATTTATGTGAAAACTCAATTTGGGAAAAAAATCACTGGCAGAAGAGAACAATCCACTATAATCAATAGTTTTATATTTACAATATCAAGATTTCAATAATCTCAATTGAAATCTAAACTCTCAATCTCTCAATATATTGTTGAAAATGTAAAGAATAATAAATGAATATTATATTATGGAGATACAATGTGGAAATATATATAAACCCTCTTATTGGAGTCCAAGATGGAGAATAAGTCTCAAAATCCGAATAAAACAGAAAAATCGCGATCAGTTTACTGTTGCAGCGCCTAGGCGCTACTGTTACAGCACTTGGGCGCTAGGCGCTGCGCCTAGCGCTCAGGCGCTGTGTGCCTAGTGCTTGGGCGCTAGGTTTCGCGTAAATATTCCAAAACATGTCTTTTTGCCATCCACGAGTCCCTTTTCAAGCAAAACTCCTAATTATTATTGAAATTTGATCTTCACAACTTAGGACTCTACAAACCCAATTACTTTAGACTTTCTTCAATTAATAAAATCCCAAATCACATGGAATACAATCATCCAAATACCAAATCACATGGAATTTGGATCACACCACAATAAATCTCCATCTTGAGCCAAATTCTATCACAAGAATTTAAAACACATCTTCAAGTAAACAATATTTCTCCTCTTCCAAACAAGCCTCAATGGACTAAATCAATGACAAACACCCACTAAGTTCAAACAATGCTCAAACTTAGCAATAGAAAGTGGTTTTATCATCGTATCAGCAGGATTATCTTGGGTATCAACCTTGCTCACTAAAATATCACCACGAGCAATCACATCACGCACAACATGGTACCTCACATCAATGTGTTTAGTCCTCTCGTGAAACATTTGATCCTTAGTCAGAAAAATTGCACTCTGACTATAGAAAACTGTAGAAATCTACAAGTCTTCACTGATTTCACCAATCAATCCTCTTAGCTACATAGCCTCTTTACATGCTTCTATAATGACCATATATTCTGCTTTTGTTGTAAACAAAGCCACTATATTTTGCAAAGTAGCTTTCCATCTGATAACATAGCCACCAAGAGTAAACACATACCATGTAAGCGATCTCCTCTTATCAAGATCCCTTACATAATCTGAATCCACATAACCAATGACTCCATCTGAATTTCTTCCAAAATACAAACAAGCATTTGAAGAGCCCCTCAAGTTTCTGAAGATCCACTGCACTGCTTTCCAATGTTCCTTGTCAGGATTAATCACATATCTGCTAACTGGCCGTGCCAAATCAGGTCTTGTACAAACCATAGTATACATGAGCGAACCAACTGCACTGAAGTAAGGAACTTGAGACATATAATCAATGTCTTCATATGATTGTGGACATAAGTTAGATGATAATTTGAAGTGAGCAGTCAAGGGAGTACTAACAGCCTTAACTTTCACCATATTGAATCTTTCAAGCACCTTTTCAATATACCTCTCTGACTCAAAGTCTTTCTATCCCTCAAGAACTCCATTCCAAGAATCTTCTTCGATGCACCCAAATCTTTCATGTCAAACTCATTGCGGAGTTGTAATTTTATTCTTCTGACCTCTACTTTATCCTTGCCTGCTATGAGCATATCATCAACATATAATAACAAATATGTAGCTGATCCACTACTTTTCTTTCTGAAGTACACACAAATATCATAATTACATCTATCAAAACCATGAGTAGTCATGAATGAATCAAACTTTGTATACCACTGCCTCGGTGACTGCTTTAATCCATACAAGGATTTATTCAACAAACATACATAGTCTTCCTTCTCTGAAGCTTTGAACCCCTCTGGTTGTTGCATGTAGATGCTCTTCTCAAGTTCTCCATATAAGAATGTTGTCTTGACATCCATTTGCTCAAGCTCCAAATCATTCTTAGCCACCAGTCCAAATAAAGCCCGAATAGAGCTATGCTTTACAAATGGTGAGAACACATCTGGAAAATCAATGCTTGAAATCTGACTGTAGCCTTTTGCCACCAATCTAGCCTTGTATCTAGTATCTTCAATCCCTGATGTGCCTTCTTTTCTTTTGAACACTGTTTTACAACGAACTACTCTTTTACCTTTAGGTGATTTCACTAAGTCCCGAGTGTTATTTTTTCTTAATGACTCCATCTCCTCCGCATAGCAATCATCAATTTGCTAGAATCACTACAATTGATTGCCTCTGAATATGTACCAGACTCTTCAGTGGAGTCAATGTCTTGAGCCACACTCAATGCATAAGCTACCAAATCTACTTCCTCATACTTCTGTGGAGATCTAATCTGTATTCGAGGTCTATCCTTAGCTATAGAATATCGTGGTGCTTATGATATAGGCAAAGTAGGCAGGATATTACTGTCTATCAAGCCCGAACTAGACTCATCTGTAGTAGACTGTTCTGCAACCTCTGATTGTTTCTCTGAACCAATTTTCAACTCCACCTGAGTTGAATGATTTTGCTCCTCAACTTTATCAGAATTCCCAAGAGGTGAACCACGAACCATAGCAAGTTCATCAAATACTACATTCTTACTAACAACCACATTTTTAGTCTCAGGACACCACAACTTATACCCTTTCACCCTGATTTATATCCAAGAAAAATGCACTTTCTAGACCAAGGCTCCAGCTTCCCATTATCCACATGAGCATAAGTCGGACACCTAAAAATTTTTAAATCAGAATAGCAAGAAGGTTTACCAAACTATACCTCTTCTGGTGTCTTTTTATCAATGGCAACTGAGGGTGAGTGATTAATCAGAAAATAAGTTGTAGTAGCAGCTTCAACCCAAAAAGACTTAGGCAACCCAGAATTTGAAAGCATACAACGAACCTTTTCCATCAAGGTTATGTTCATCCGTTCTGCCACACCATTTTGTTGAGAAGTTCCAGGCACCGTCAAGTGTCTCAAGATGCCTTCAGCCCTGCAGAAGCTATAGAATTCATCTGAACAAAACTCCAACCCATTATCAGTGCTTAGACATTTCACTTGCTTTCCAATCTGCTTCTCTACCAATATTTTCCACTCCTTGAAGTTCCCAAACACATCACTCTTCCGCTTCAAGAAAAATACCCATACTTTTTTGGAGAAGTCATTAATTACTGTCAACAAGTAATAATAAGCACCTTTAGATGGTACCTTGGCTGGTCCCCAAAGATTTGAATGGATATATTCAAGTGTTCCCTTCGTGTTGTGTCTTCATTTAGTAAATCTGACTCTCTTATGTTTTCCAAATACACAATGCTCACAAAACTCCATTTTCCTGGTCTTCTGCCCATCAAGAAGTCCCCTTTTACTCAGTTCTTCCATCCCATTCTCATTCATATACCCGAGCCTCATATGCCAAAGTTTTGTAACTTCATCATCTGTCAAAGAAGAAGTAGAAATTGATACATCCCCAATCACCGTGGAACCGTACAAAATGTACAGCTGTATGGAGTTTTTATGCCCATTCATGACAACAAGAGTACCATTGCTCACATTCAAAACTCCATTTTCACCGATGTATCTGTAGCCCTTTGAGTTAAGTGCACTCAAAGATATGGGATTTCGCTTTAGTTCTGGAACATGTCTTACATTTGTAAGTGTTCCGATAGCCCCATTGAACATTCTGATTCTAATTGTACCAATTTCGACAATTTTGCAAGGCACGTTGTTTCCCATAATCACAGCACCTCTTGAAACTCCTCCATATGTAGAAAATTGGTCCCTATTAGGACATATGTGAAAAGTACAAGTCGAGTCAAGAACTCATTCATTACAAGTTTTAGAATCCCCATCAGAAATCATAAGAAGCTCTCCATCATTTGCTCATCTTCCACAACATCAGCCTCCACTGTATTAACATGTTACTTCCCTTTCCCTTTCTCTGTAGCACCATCAGCTTTATTTCTATTTTTCAAAGCGTAACAATCAGCTCTAATATGCCCCTTCTTCTTACAGTAGTGACATATCTTCTCAGCATGTCTAGACTTTGATCCGCCCCTCATATTTCTACTAAGATTCCTATCTAGATTCCTCCCGTGCACAGCCAAGCCTTCAACGTGATTTCCAGATCCTCCAGCAAGATGCCTCATCTTCTCCTTAGATAGTAAAGTATCAGAGACCTCTTCTACGGTAAAAGTATCCCGACTATAGAGAATAATATCCCTAAAACTCACATATGATGGTGGAGTGAACATAACAACATCAAAGCCAAGTCCTTATCGTCATACTTAACCTCCAGTGTCTCCAGATCAGCCACAATTTTTTTGAACATAGTTAAGTGATCATCCAATGACGCACCTTCAGACATCCGGTGAGAATACAAGCGTCATTTCAAATGTAGCTTGATGGTCAAGCTCTTTGTCATGCAAAGTTGCTTCAACTTCAACCACAATGCAGCGACACTATTCTCTTTAAGAACATCCTGAAGAATTTGATTCGAAAGATGTAGATGAATTTGAGATTGGGCTTTCCGATCCCTACACCGCTTTTCATCTTGCATCCAGGCAGCAGACATCCTATCAAAGCCAAGCAAGGCTTCTTCCAAATCCATCTGTGCCAACACCGCTTTTATCTTTACTTGCCATAATGTAAATCTCGTATTTCTATCCAACAACGGAATGTCATACTTCATTGTCGCCATGCGGAACAATCAACATCGCGCTCTGATATCACTTGTTATAAAACGGATCGCAAGATAATGACAATAATGAAATAATGAAGAATAAAAAAAAACACGAGAATTTACGTGAAAACTCAATTTGGGAAAAAATCAATGGCAGAGAAAAACAATTCACTATAATCAATAGTTTTGTATTTACAATATCAAGATTTCAATAATCTCAATTGAAATCTAAACTCTCAATCTCTCAATATATTGTTGAAGATGTAAATAATAATATATGAATGTTATATTATGGAGATACAATGTGAATATATATATAAACCCTCTTATTGGAGTCCAAGATGGAGAAGAAGTCCCAAAATCCGAATAAAACGAAAAAATCGGGATCAGGTTACTGTTGCAGCGCCTCGCGCCCAGCCTAGCGCTCAGGCGTTGTGTACCTAGCGCTTGGGCGCTAGGTCTCGGGTAAATATTCCAAAACATGCCTTTTTGCCATCCAAGAGTCCCTTTTTAAGCCAAACTCCTAATTATTATTGAAATTTGATCTTTTAAACTTAGGACTCTACAAACCCAATTACCTTAGATTTTCTTCAATTAACCAAATCACATGGAATCCAATCAATCAAATACCAAATCACATGAAATTTGGATCACACCACAACAGACCCTAATCTATTAATAGAAAAAAAGAAATCAAATGAAGAGAGACATGCCAACTTTATTTCCACTGTTACAAACCAAGAGGTTCTAACAAATCGTGAAATCTTCCTCTTTATCTTCTTTTGATATTTAACTATGTTATAAAACTAAGGGGAAAAAGATAAGAACAAGAGAATAAAAAAGCAATTAGATTAGAATTAGATATCAAGTGTAAATTTATAATAATTGAGACCCCTACGTGAGTTATAGCGAGTACAATCAGAATAAAATAAACTTTTCTTTTCTATAGTTAGTAGGATAATCATACAAACTTCTTGATAAGACTGAGTATCTATTTATTATTATCTATAATTTTACAATACTTCTCATTGAATGACTATTTACATACTAAGTGCATCGTTAAATGTAGCATCTACATCATTCTTTATATTTTTCTTTACACTTTGTCACGTGACAACACATTATTGAACAATTTAAATTTTACACGGTTTTTCACACAATCAACACTTGCCAACATTGACAATGTCAACATGATAGTCCGATAATATTATATTTCGTTATTGCTCTCTTCAAGAGTCTCATATATAATTTAAGAGTAAAACTATAAAGTTATATTAAGAGTAAATGTCTTTTAAGTTATGTATTAACTATCCTATTTAATGCACTCCACCTCGGATGTCAATTATACTAAGAGTTGAATTTAAGAGAGAAAATAAGACATTACAAAGAGAATAAAATTGTATTGAATAATATAATTTGTTTACAAGAGAGGCATCCTATTTATAATAGGAATGTTTTACTTTCTAATCAATGTGGGACTAACTAACATGTACATTGTGTATATATGTATATACATTAACAGCCCCCCTCAAACTCAAGGAGGTAAAATGGAGACCAACTTGAGTTTGGAAACTAAATCTCGAAGGCGTCCAGGAGGATGTGTTTTAGTGAAGCTATCAGCATTTTGATCGGCTGAAGAAACTGATAATAGTCCAATAGTCCCACGGGTAAGATGATGACGTATAAAGTGACAATCAATCTCAATGTGTTTTGTGCGTTCATGAAATACATCATTGTGAGCAATTTGGATAGCACTTTGATTATCGCAGCTTATGATAGTGGAAGTAGAATGAGTGACACCCATGTCTTCAAGTAACCAGCGAAGCCAAAGAAGTTACTGAGTTGTATCATCAAGGGCTCGATACTCAGCCTCTGTACTGGATCAAGCAACTACTGTTTGCTTCATGCTGCGCCAAGAAATAAGAGAATCACCAAGGAAGAAGCAATAACCAGTGGTGGATCTATGATCAGTGGGGTTACCTGCCCAATCTGCATCTGAGTAGGCGCGAAGCTCAAGTGAAGATTGGGATGAGAAATGGAGACCATAAAATAGGGTCCTTTTGATGTACCTAAGAATCCGAAGTACTGTGCATTATGGGATGTGCGAGGAGCAGAGAGAAATTGACTGACAATATGGACAGCATAAGAGATGTCAGGGCGAGTAACTGTAAGATAAACAAGATACCGACCAACTGGCGAAATAAGGTGGGGTCATCCAAAGGTGTACCATCCATAGGAGTGAGTTAGAGTTGAGCTCTAGAGGAGTAGTACATGTCTTACTATCTGTGAGTCCCGTTCGAGTAAGAAGATCAGAAGCATACTTTGCTTGCGAAAGATAATATCCCTCAGAGTTGGAAGTAATCTCAAGTCCCAAAAAGTAACTAAGCTTTCCAAGATCTTTCATCTCGACATGTTGGCTAAGATAAGTCTTGAGATCCAAAATTCCGGATGTGTCATCACCAGTGATGATCATATCATCAACATAGAGGAGAAGAATGATAATACCCTGGTTTATTTTGTGAATGAAAAGAGCAGAATCATGTGAGCTGGAAGTGAACCCAAAATCTCCAACAATGGTGCTGAACTTGGCAAACCAAGCCCGAGGAGCTTGCTTGAGACCATATAGAGCCCGACGAAGTTTGTAGATTTGATGCGGAAGATGATGAGAACCAGGAGGAGGGCACATATAAACTTCTTCGGTGAGTTCACCATTAAGAAAGACATTTTTCACATCCATCTGAAACAATTCCCAACGACGAACGACGACCACTGCAATTAGGCTGCGAACTGAAGTAAGGCGAGCAACCGGGGCAAAGGTCTCCTCATAGTCAATCCCACACTCCTGGGTAAACCCTTTAGCTACTAAGCGAGCTTTATACCGATCAATGGACCCATCAGAGTGAGTTTTGATCTTGTAGACCCACTTGCATCCCATAACATGTTTGCCCTTTGGTAGATCTATTAGATCCCAGGTATGAGTGTTTTCGAGCCTGTAGTTCATCATTCATTGCTTTCTGCCAAAGAGGATCAGAACTAGCTTCATGATAAGACTGAGGTTCATGGTGAGAAAGAATAGTAGAAAATACAACAAAGTCACGAAAATTAATAGAAGGAATTTTTACCCTGTCACTTCGTCGAGTAGGGAGATCAGAAGCTGTTGGAGCAGATCCATTGGAAGAGACAAGTTCTTCAGAAGAGGGTAAGGTGGATAACTCAATTGAAGGATCTGTAGACATGTCAGTTGGTAATGACATATCTGAGAGAGAGAGAGAGAGAGGATGCGTTGGTGGAGATGTTGACTCAGAGAAAGAGTTTGTCTCAGGAGTGTCAGGAAAAAGATCTGTAGAGAGATCGGTGAATAGGAGAGAGGTGTTGTCATGCGGCAGGTGAAACTTGGATATGGAGGCGAACATCTAGTGTTCTCAGAAAACAACATGACGAGATACTCGGAGACGTTTGGAGTAAGGATCCCAACATCTGTAGCCTTTGTGTTCAATATCGTATCCTAAGAAACAACATAATCGAGATCTAGATTCCAATTTAGTGCGCTTATGAGGTTGAAAAAGAACAAAACAGGCACAACCAAATACATTAAGAGTGTTATAGTCAGGAGGGTGACCATAAAGACGTTCAAATGGTGATTGATTCCCAGTGATGGGAGAAGGCACACGGTTATTGGTATAAACAGCTGTAAGACCAGTTTCACCCCAAAAGCGTTCAGGACATGAAGCTGATATGAGAAGAGCACGGACGGTATTGAGAATGTCTCGATGTTTGCGTTCAGCACTCCCATTTTGTTGAGAAGTGCCTGGACATGAACGATGAGGAAGGGTGCCATGTTGGTGAAGAAAGTTAAGGACTTTGTAGTCTGTGTATTCAGCAGTATTGTCAGCACGAAACACTTTGATATTGCAAGAAAATTGAGTTTTGACCATGGTAGCAAAATCAAAGTACAATTGAGGTAATTCAGATCGATTGCGCATAAGAAATATCCAAGTGTAACGAGAGTAATCATCAACAAAAATGACAAAATATCTAGAGCCTCCCATTGTGGGAGTCGGAGACGGGCCCCAAACATCAGAGTGAATCAAATCAAATGGTGCAGAAGAAAATGAATCACTTTTGTAAAATGGAAATGCCGATTGTTTTGCAAGTTGACAATGAAGACAATCAAATTGTTCTTTAGTAACAAGTCCTAAATGACCACTAGATGCTAAAGATTGATGACGACCAACAGAAGCGTGACCCAGACGAGAATGCCAGAGACTGATGGATGGGGTAGATGAGACTGGAGCTGCTGTTTGAACTAATGAGGAGAAACGGGATGGAAGGTGAAGAATGATGAACTCAAAGAGTTGTCCAACCTTACGGCCTATCCCAAGAGTTTGTCCCATCTTTGGATCCTGCACACAACAACCAGAAGCAGAAAAGAGGACAGTTAGACCGATGTCACATAATTGACCAACAGAGATAAGATTGAGAGTGAGTTGGGGAATACAGTAAGTATCAGGAAGAGAAGTGTTTAATGTCGATATTTTTCCGATATGACTCACAGTCATAGAAGAACCATCAACAGTTTGAATAGTCGGAGCATGATTAGCAAGATGTTTGGTGGCAAATATAGTGGAATCAGGTGTCATGTGATTACAACATGTAGAGTCGAAGAACCAGGATGAATTACCTGAGGTGACTGACATAGCAGTAAAGGGTATATTACCAGAATGAGCAAGGATTTGTTTGACAATTTCCTCTATGTTAGAGGTAGAAAACATCTCACTGGAAGTAGTGAATGATGAACCTTTAGTAGTAGTGGCGGCAGATCTAGAAGGAATACTGCGAGACATGTATTGTTGGGAGTGTCTGTTGGGGTTTTGAAAACAATCACACTGAAGATGACCTGGGGCTTGCTTCTGACAGAATTGGCAAACTCTAATCGGGCATTCCAAGAGATTGTGTCCTAATTTCTTGTAGTATTTGCAGAATTGTGAAGATCCAGATGGATGCCCTTTGTGTTGAAAAGATCCAGATGAATGCCCTTTATTGTTGGGTTGAGGTCCTCTGGGAGTGGCGAAGACAGCATCTATAGAGGTTGTTTTGCGAGGGGCAAGACGAGTTTCCTCTGAAAGAAGTTCAGTAATAGCTTGATCTAAAGTAGGTAAGGGATTAAGGTGAAAGAGAGGTGTACGAACATGCTCAAACTCATTAGTGAGGGCCATGAGAAAGAGAACCAAGTGTTGCTGATCTCGATAGTCGAAAAATTTCTTAGCATTTTTGGCATATGTAAACTCTGGTTCTGAGGAAGTAAGTTGATCCCAAACATAGTGCATCTCAGATAAGAAACTATTGATGGATTGCCCAGGTTGTTATTGCACACGATGTAGAGTACCCAAAAGTTGGTATTGATGAGACAGCTCTGCGGTGGTGTAGCGTTTCTGTACAAAATCCCATAATGACTTGGCAGTCTTGAATCTACTAAACTGGAGACTGATGGAGCGTACACACGTGTTGCAAATCCAAGTGATAATTTGGTGGTTCTTGCTATCCCACTCTTTGAAACGGTCTATGTATTTTGTGTTGTCTTCTCCAACGACTTTCTCTGGTTCAGTGATATCACCAGTGACATAGCACCATAGCTTTTTGCCCTTAAGAAAGCTTGATATAGCCTGAGCCCATATGGTGTAGTTGAGTCCTTTCCATGATAATGGTAATGGGTTGTGAAACCTCAAGATGCTCCATAATTTGAACGAAACTAGAGGAGGACAAAGAAAAATAATAATAACAGGAACCGAACTGAACTGATAGAGTGGTGGCTGAGATGACGTCGATGGAGAATAAAACTCCGACTATAATGACTACCCAACAAGTATGACGAGGATATACAAGAAGTTTTTCTGATGTGAAGGATCCACTAATAGTGGCAATCACAGAGCATACTCAACTCTTGATATATCGAAAATCACTAAGAATAGTAGCTCTAATACCAAGTTGAATTTAAGAGAGAAAATAAGACAATACAAAGAGAATATAATTGTATTGAATAGTGTAATTTGTTTACAAGAGAGGCATCCTATTTATAGTTTAACTTGATATGAATGTTTTACTTTCTAATCAATGTGGGACTAACCAACATGTACATTGTGTATATATGTATATACATTAACACTAAGAATATATCTGGATAAAACTTTACTTAGAAAAACTATGTGAACAAAAAAATCATACTGAAGAAAAATATTATAATGTTCTTTTAAATACCTTATGAAAGTTTTCACATTTAAATTCTTATCAAGAAAATTAAGTAAGACAAACCTTGAATAGTGATGGCAAAAACATCCGTCCCTCCTTGACGGGTTGGCGGGACGGGCCACCCCGTGAAGAATAAAAAAAAATTGTCAATATATACATGTAATATTACTACAACAATCTCAAAGCATAAAGAAAGGGCAAGCGTGAAACACAACCCGATGAAATTTCTTCCTTCATCTTTCTGTTTTTGAGAACTGAGTTCTTCAGTCCCATTCAGATTCAAAGAGAGAAACGCACAGAAAAATAGTCATATTGAGAGAGAGGTTGAAAAATGAAAATGGGCTTGGGTTTCTTATTATTTTATGTTTGTAGAATGAACAGAGAAGATGGCTATGGAGCAATATCTAGATTCTGGTTCTTCTTTGTCAGATGCTCTTTACTGTGAAGAAAAAGAAAAATGGGGTGAAGTTGAAGAAGCAGAAGAAAAAGAGAGTGAAATTATTTTCAATAATCATTTTAATGGCAAAATTTTTTATGTTTTCTCAGGGCTGTTAAGGGAACAAGGTCTGTTCTGGGATGATGATGAACTTCAATCTCTGTTCTGTAAAGAAAAGGAAACCTTTTCTGAATCCACAAACATTGTTGAAATTGAATTTTCCCTGTGTCTTGCTCGAAATCAGGCTATGGAACGGATCTTGAAAGTGAATGCTCATTATAGATTTTCAGCATTAACAGCAATTCTTGCTTTGGATATTGATATTGTTAATTTGAGCATTATTTGCTTTGGATTTTAAAATTTTGAATTTGTATTTTAACGGGGCAGGAAACAGGGCAGGCTCGCGCTTCGAGCCCCGCCCCGTCTCATCTAAGGCAGGGCGGGGGTGCCCCGCCCCGCTGCCATCTCTAACCTTGACCAAGAGAAAAGAGTACAACATGTATGTACTCCGCCTCATAACAATATCATTTGAGCTATATACTTTCGACATATTAAATCCTTAGGAATTTATGTAAATATTGTTAATAATCATGACAAATGATTTGGTTATAACCACATTAATTATACATATATCAAATTTAATGCATTGTCAGACTAACAAAATATCAATTTGTGATTGTAGGCACCATAGGAGCAATTATCTATTTATATAAGTTTTTGCAAAAATTATTATGTTAAGAGTCGTGTTGTAAAACCCCAATTTCTCATTGAGACTTAGGTGCAAAGTTTGAGAACCGGTTTTTTTTTTTTTTAAGAAAATTAAGATTTATTTAGAAGACATAGCGGAGGAAAACCTTGGATACAACTCATAATCAACCAATAAAACAAAAGTGGACCTTAATGTCTAAAATGAGGTAACTCCCAACGGTCTATACGCAAAATACCATGAAGAGATATCGGTATATGATGTAAAGTAGCATACTCCACAGAGTTCCCACATGAAGCCTCCTTTGCAAGAAAGTCTGCCGCCGAACTGGCCTCTTGAAACACATGGTTAAGCATACCATTTACCACACGAAGGAGGGCCAAAATTTCATTTCAAATTTCTTGAATACGCCATAAGGAGCATGTTCCTTGCCTTGCCCATTGAACAATTACCTTGGAATCTGATTCCACCATAACATTTTTTAAGCCAAGATCTTTACAGAGGCGCAACCCATCCTGAAGAGCTCCAACTTCTGCTACCATATTTGTTGTAATCCCATATTACCGTGCAAATCCAGCAATGAACTGACCTTTGGAATCTCGTATTATTCCTCCTCCACCAGCATGACTTGGATTTCCTTTTGCTGCACCATCCACATTTAGTTTGGTGATTAACTTATATGGTTTACTTGTGATTCTATGAATCACTTGAGGATCAGAATGCAATATGGTAGGTATTGTTTACATGAACACTTGTGGTTTACACTCATCCAAATAGGCCATGTCTACTTTTTTTTTTCAAGTTCTTCTTTTGCAGTAGGTAGTTTTCACGCTACCACTAATGTAACACTCGGTATAGGTATTTTTATCTATTTAACTATTTTTAATGAAAAAATTATAATTTTTTTGGTAAACATTGTTTTTGGTTATCATATTATAAAATGTAGTATAAAAATTGTAAATTTAGGAAATATGGTATATAAAGTGTAAATACAACCTATACAGGGTGTGAGTGACAAAATCCATAGGGAGCAAAGTGATAATAAAGGTAAGAATTGAGAAAAAAAAAAGTGAGTTAAAAGAGAAGAACATGTTAGAAAATAAGAGAAACTATATACATATTTTTGCAGGGTACGTGAGCGTTCTAATTTTTGCGTAGGAAAAAGTTGAGAAAGTAAGAAAAAAAATTACATTGTAAAATTTTCTTAGTCAATAAAGTTTTCTTCTCTCGTGGTCATTGTAAATTTATCGAATCACGTGTGACGATTTTTTCCCAAGTAAAAGAGTACTAATAGATTTAGATGGGCCCATTTGCATGCCATTTTGTTTGGATATCTTGACTTACTGAAATATTTTAGGAGAAAATTACCTTAAATCGTGTTTTTAAAGTTTCAATTTAATCAGATACTAATTATATTTTTTCAATCTCTATATATACTGTACATATATACTAAAATGTCGATGAATTCTTTTCACCCCAGCTCGCACACCTTCATTGACGTCGGCCTAGTGCTGACAACCATCCAGAAAACTCCCGAAGGCCTCACGCCATCTTCAAGTCATCCAATCGGCCATGGAACCTACTCTCGAGTCTCTTTCTTCTTCGATTTGATTTTCTCCACTTATTCTTAAATAAAAAGTTTAATTTTGGAGAAGAAAGATGAGCTTAAATAACTAGAATGCCATTAAGTTTTCCGTCGATTGATATTGAATCTGAGGACTGCCATCGAACTGGTGGAACGAAATCAATGAATCGGCCAAATGGCAAGATGTATTATTCTTCACTCTTTGTGTTACTTATGGCCTTGTTTTCGTCGTTGCCCTGTAAGTAACAAAAATAGATTGGTGGATTTCATGCCATGGGCTCACCTTCAATGTTGTCGCCGATGACTGCAAACCATATTTTGACCATGGGTGCCACCGGTAACTAGTAGATAACATATGCAATTGTGACATGTTTTTAATAAATGATTATGATCTATAAATTGGGTGATTTGTAACTAAGTTGTTGTTTGGTCCCCATTATTTTCAAAATATATTTTTCTCCCTCTAATTTTTAAGTACACATTCTTCAATTAAATAATATTACACGTAAATTTAAAAAAAAATTTCTTATTTTTTAACCACACATTTTTAATCAAAATACTATTCAAAAATACATTTTGGACAAAAAAATTGGGCTCAATCTGGCTCTTAATATTTGATTGTAACTCAAAAATTATGTGGTATGTGAATATAGTCTTGTGAAATTTGTGTCTTAATATATGATAGTAACCTATAAATTATGTTGTATGTGATTGTGACACGTTTTAATTTCAATTTATAGGACAATATTTATCAGAGGTCATAGTGATATACCACCTGATTTTTTAAAATTATATTTTTAAACTATTGTAGCTATGAAATTTTCCCATATTTTAGTGGTGTAAATTGGAACTTATTGAATCCAATTATCATTTTACAATATCTATAAATAATTATCATTTTCATAACTAATTGTACAAATAATCATAATTAATGAATTTGCATAATCCATATCACAATAAGCCTTAATCAGCTATTTAAAAAGATAAAATTAACTTAATTTGTGTTTCCAGTTTCTTTTCTTTTTCTTTTTTTTAATGCGACCAATGTAAATTGTGTAATATCATGAAGATTTTTATTTTTCATTTTTTGCAATCGGACTTTGCTACTCCTGTCTAAGATAATTTTATACTAAAAATCATGACGAAATTCTTGTGTAGATCGGAAATTTTTGTGAACATTCATAGAAGAACTTCTGATATATTCGGAATGGGCCATATCAGATGGGCCAATTTTAAAACTTCAAGCCCGGATTAATATTGGGTTGGAATTCAACCTGGCCCAAAAACTCACTCTTCTGCTCCATGAATGGATAGAACTTGAGTAGGCCCAATCTACTTCAATATGGGAAGATTATTTTTGGTAGAAATTACACCCAGCCAAGATTTTTTAAAATCCAATTTAAAGAATCATATCTAAAGTTTGTTTATACAAAAATTAGATATTAATTCAAAATTTTAGTATTAATAATTATATTACAAAATCAAATGAATATACATATGCAACCACTCAACTCCACCCCCCATTCAAAACCATAATAATTTTTTTTTTCTCTCTCTCTCTCTTTAACTTCTTCTTTCTCTCTTCCATCCCTTTATCGCAACCACCAGAAACTTTCGTTGGAGACCACCACATATGTCGTCACTACGATGACGCGTCGCTGTTGTAGTGTGATGTCGTCATTGCACTGCCGGCTTGAGACGCTGCAACAGCAGCTTCCATGCAATGCGCTCGACGATGCCGCTGCAAGCGGTTTGAGCTCCACTGTTGCTCGCAGCGGTGAATGATGGGCCAACGTTGCTGCTACCAAAGATTTGTTGGTTTCGTGAGTTTTAATCTTCCCGATATGGAGAAATTTGGTCACGATTTGGTGCTGAAAAGTTTGGGGTGAGTTTTGTTGGTTGTTTACAATTGGTGGTGGTGGCCGTGTGGTGGTGGTGGTGTAGGCTGTGATGATTGCGATCCTGGTTGTGCAGTTTTTAGGCGGCGATAATGGTGCCGATTTTGGGCGGTGATGATTTTGGGCGTGAGCGCTGTTGCTAGTGGTGGAAAATGTGGGAAAAATCTAGACTTTTAGGTGTCGAATTTTTTAAGGTAGTTAGTGGTGGTTCGCAGATGGTCGCGGTGTTTGTAGTTGTAGTGGTGCTAGCGGTGACTGTGTTAGTGACTGATTATTTTAGATTTGATTTTTAGAGGTGTTTGGGTAGTGCTGGTTGTGATGTTGATGTAGTGGCCGACGATGATGGAGACGGCTGTGGTGATGGCGGGGGTAGCAGTGATGTTGTGGTTGTGGGTGGGGTGACGTGGCGTGGCGTGGCGTGAGGTGATGGTGTTTGTGACCAATTATTTGGTTGATTGTATCAATAAATTAGTTAATTTGTGACCAATAAATATTATGTAATCAATTATTTAAGACTGTGACAAAAAAATTGGATATTTTGTGACCAATAAATAATATGTGATTGATAACTTGTAAATCGTAACTTATAAAATTTGTGATTTGTGATTGATAAATAAATTGTGGCATATAAATTTTATGATTTGTGATCGATAAATATATTGTGACCTATAAAAATTTTGATTTGTGATTGTGAAATTGTTTGTGACCGATAAAATTTTTGATTTGTGACCGTGCAATAGTTTGTGGCAATGAAATAAGTTGTTACTTATAAAATTTATAATTTGTGTTCAATGAATAATATGTGACTATTAATTTGATAAATTTGTGACCTAAAATAATTTGTGACTATAAAGTTTTTAATTGTCACCTAGAAATTATTTGCAACCAATTAATTCGATAACTTGTGATCAAATTGTAGAGAATTGTGACATTATATTTAATATATAAAATATATTTTTAATTAATTTTTCACAAATAAAATTTAATAAATATCTGATTTTTGAAATTTTAAACATTTTATCTTAGTTTTGAAATGGGTTATAGTTAAACTCTTCCTTATGAATGTTTCCCTTATTTTTGTGGAAATTGAACCCATCACCTATTATTTTTAAAAAAATTCAAGAAATACTTTGTAATGAATTTTTTTCATGTTTTACTTTCAAAATAGAGTAAAATGAAAAATGAATGAATCACTTCACTCATTCTAGGTAAATCAATTGTGAGTTGAATAGATGCCAAGAAATCGAAGAATCATATCTCACTGATCCTCACCCAGATTCACAACACTATTGCCTGTATCAAAATATATTACAGAATCATTGTTTGATCGTCAATACAAGCGTGATTAAGGTTTATCTGCCAATATATAAACCCTAATCACGCTTGTAAAACCATCACATGCAAACAAATCGAAGCCTTCCTTTTGCAGTAATCGTTGTTATTTCAAGCTTCATCCATAACATGTCAATATTTCAAGCATCGACCACAATATGTCACATTATCAAAGTTGCAGTTATCGAGTGATGTAGTACATAGTTATTATTGGATTATATGCAACCATACATTGAAACTAATCGACAAACATAGCCTTAACACATTGACATATCATAAGCAATAACGCAATCATTACGAAATTAACTTTTAATATTATGAAACCCAAAATATTGTAGTAATCAAATGATATACGAAAAATAATCTTTTCCACTTAGGGATTACAATATACGATCATCCATACTAAAAACGAAATAGATTTTATCCTAACATCCAAATATCCACATGCAAAGATGAAACATAATAATTATTTATGGACGAAATGGGAATTTAGAACCTAATTCGAAATCCCATATTTACAATTAAAAGCTAAGTCATGACTTTGATTAATCGTGAAACCAAAATGACAGGGAATGTGAATAGTGAGTATATATTTAGTTGTTTTTCGAATTGACATAAAAATAATTGCAGCATATTCTCAAACCATGAATCAAATATGACAAGAATTTATGAAATGATTGCATTTACAAACTGGAAATACTAAGATTAAATTATGGATTTCTGCAATAGAAACAACTTCTTGATGGCTGCACAGTAAAGCAAGAATAGAAAGATGATTAGCTCCACAGAAAAATGGGAATATGTTTAGCCAAAAATCATGCTTCTTTGAATTCTGTAATGTGTTTTGAAAGGGCATTAATGGTTAGTGTAACACTAGGGATAATTTAAATTTTTTCCCAATTACAAAGATAAATCGATTAATTATGGTATACAGTATTTTTTAAAAAATATTTACTATATCACAAAGTAGTAATTGGATTTTAAAAATCACGTAGTAAATGCTGAATTTTTATTTTGTAACGATGTAGATACAAAAATTTTAGATTATTTTTCTCCTTGGGTGCCGAGCTGCTTGCCAATTTCTCTCTAAGGGTGACTTAGTGAAAATTTGAGGTGCATTTGACATATACTGTATTATATTGTATAAGATAAAATTATTTTTATAAGATATTTGGTGTTATTCTGCATTCTATCTTTAGTTAAAGTGACTCACACATTAATGTGTATTTTCTAATGATCGATCCTCACTCATAATGGTTATTGGACAAAAGAATAGAGATGCCAATTTGGCTCATTGGCTCAAGAGGCACGTGGCTTGGTTCGGGAAGCTCGAAGGAATCGAGTCAAGGCTTAAGCCGAGCCTCAATTTTGGGCATCGGCCAGAGTCAAGCGTCTCACGAGCTAATTTTGACTAGTAAGATAGCACCACTGCCATTATTATAGGCAGCCAGCAGTTGCCTGTTTCAAGCAGCTATAGTTGGTTGCATGTAATACAAGTACCTGTAACTACCTGAAACAGACAGCTGTGTAGCTGCCTTTTTTATTAAAAAATAGGTTGCTTGGCTCTGGCTCGGGCAAAAATGGCCATTGCTGCATATCACTCCAAGCTTCATATTGAATAAAAGAGTCCCAAGCCTAACTTGTCAATTTCCAAATTTGGATATTGTACGAGGGTCAAAGATTTTTGAATTATTTTTATTCGTCTAGTTAATTCACTCATAATTGTCCAATAATATTTATATATCTAATGGATGTGTTTAAATAAGGATCACTCCAAATTTACTTCTATTTTTATGGATCAATATTGTTATATTTTTTACTCAAGTTCTATGTGATTTGGAAGTTTGAATCATTAAGGAAACCTAGATAATGTTAGTTTGGAAGTCCAGTTTGATAAGGGATCAACTTTTATCATGAATTGGGAGTTTGATTAGTAAAATGATTTTGGAATGGATGAAAAAGTGTTTTGGAATCATTGGGATGGAGCCCGGCGCTGGAACGCAAAGGATGAACATGCATGGGTTGGGTGCCCTAGCGCCGCAATGCCCAGCAAGAAGAAATTGGCCAGCAAGGTCGGTGCTAGTGGTGGCAAATGAGCCGAGCGGCTCGTCGGCTCGCCCGCTCGGCTCATACTGTTCACGCCCACGAGCCGCTCGGGCTCGTAAAAAAACGAGCCCGAGCACGAGCCGAGCGGGCTCATGGGCTAGACGAGCCGAGCCCGCTCGGCTCGTCACTGTTCACGAGCGGCTCGCCGAGCCGCTCGTGAGACGAGCCCACGTAATAATTAAAAAATAATAATAATAATAAAATTGGCCGAAAATGGCCGGTGACCAGAACGGTCACTGAATCAGTGACCGTTCTGGTCACCAAGTGACCAAACGGTCACTGATTCAGTGACCGTTTGGTCACTTTTTTCAAAAAAAAAATTTTTTTTTTCTACTTTTCTCCAATTCTTCTCCTATAAATACCCAACCCATTACAACATTTTTTTCCCACCAAACTTTCATTCTATACTCTCTACTCTACAATTTACAATTTACAAATCATTATCAACAATTCTATAATTCACTTCTACATTTTTTTACATTATTATCTTCATTTTACAACTCATTTTATACATTAGCCAGTAGTACATAATCGTCATTTCTACATTTCTACATTCTATTTCAACAATTCACAAATGGATCCACGAGCATTTGTTGAAAACTTGTTCGGTATGGAAGGTGAAACACCTGCCCAAAATCAATTTGGGAATGAATTTGCCGGTCTCAACCAACTACCATTCCAGAAGACATTGACGATTTTGACGTTCGTGAAGCCGATCCGATTGATTTGGATGACGTTGATGTTGATCCTAGTGTTCCTATTGATTTGGAACAAGATGAAGAACCTGCACTAAATATTCCCGATGCAAGAGGGAAGAGAAAGGGAAAGAAGCAGGCAAAATGTTGGGACCATTTCAAATTGGTTAACACTGGTCGTGTGATCGATGGACTTCCAGAAACGAAAGCAGTATGTAAATACTGTCAACAACGACTGGCATGGCAAAAAAAAATTGGAACCACTCACCTCAACCGTCATTACAAAGCATGTGCGGCCAAACATGGGCTTCTTGAACGTGGACAAACGCAACTACAGTTTGGTACTAGTAGAGACGGTGCTACTACTTCGCCAATTTCTACGTGGATGTATTCGGAGGAGGAAGCACGAAAGGGAATGGTGAAGTTCGTTGCCGCGGCGGAGCTGCCACTAGCAATAGTGGACAACGAACATTTCGTAAACTACGTCAAACAATATCTTCAACCAAGGTACGTTGGGGTAAGTCGAAATACTCTTCGTTCTAATACAATTGAATATTTTCTTAATGTAAAGCGATTATTGATTGGGGATTTAGAAAAATACGGGGGTGTCATATCTTTAACTTCGGATTTATGGGAAGGGATTAATAAGAGAGGTTATATAGCTGCAAATCGCACACTATATAGACCCACTTTGGGTTATGCATAAAAAAATTATTGCTTTTAAAATAGTTGAGTATCCTCATAATGCTAACACTATATTTAATGCAATTATGTTAATAATTAAAGAATATAAATGCGAGAGTAAAATTCGTTCTTTTACTTTTGACAATGCTTCTGTAAATAAAGTAGTTATCGATAAATTGCATAGAGTACTTCAACCCGATTTTGGTGGTTATTTATTCCATATTCGATGTGTGTGCCATATTTTTAATTTAATTGTACAAGACGGTTTAAAACATGTGAAGGACGAAATTAGTCGAATTAGGAATGCACTTACGTATATCACGATTACACCTAGTAGAAAACAAGTATTTGAAGAATTTTGTGAACAAGCTGGGAACTCTAATACAAAAACTTTTATTACTGACGTAGGTCATAGGTGGAATTCAACTTACTTATTATTAAAATCATGTGAAGGTTTTGAACCGTTTACACTGAATTTTATAACAATAGGCATATTAGAGACGACGACGATGATATCTTAAATGAATCTGATTGGAATACGGTTTTTAAAATTAAGAAATTTTTGGAAAGTTTTTATACGTCGACGAATATATTGTCTGGTGTTTATTATCCAACTAGTTGCATGGTTCTTGAACGTCTTTATATAACTGCTAGGGCTTTTAATAGATATCAAAATGACCCTGATTTTCATGCTGTTATATATGCTATGGAATTAAAATTTAGAAAATATTGGGAAGAATTACCTATGTTATTTCCTCACTACACCAAAAAAACCCTTTTGCAGCGGTCAAAAAACGCTGTAAAAGGGTTTTTGCAGCGTTTTAGCGTACGTTGCGGAGGTCGATGTTGTCGTTGAGGGAAGAGATACAGCAGCGTTTATTCACCGTTGCAAAAGACCCTTTTGCAGCGTTTTTTAAGCGTTGCAAAAACTCTCTTTTGCAGCGTTTTTTCAACGTTGCCGTTAACTCTTTTGCAGCGTTTTTTCAACGTTGCCGTTAACTCTTTTGCAGCGTTTTTTCAACGTTGCCGTAGACTTTTTTTTTTTTTTTTTTTTTTACAGTTACATATTGTAATTGATCGAAAAAATTGAAAATGACACTTTGTGAACAAATTTTGGAATTGCATTAAAATTGATAATTTCATTACAAAATTTTGAATCAATACAACATTAGAATGTGATACAACACAACCTATCTAAAAATGAATAAGGATTAAAGAGTTTTTGATGCATCCTCTATAAAACTCGAAACTACAATAAAAATATAGAACCCCTGGAAAGTAACTATAGCCTCCAAAGGCCATTTTGATAGTCTTGCAACAAAGAATACGACAATCATCTCTGCAGAAGCCAGGTTCACTGCAGCAAATATCACAAAACATGACATCTGAAACAGAGTCCTCCGTTGCAGACAAACTTTTGCACACTCTGTTACCAGCCTTACAACACATGCCATCAAGTGCGAGTCGAAACCCGAATGTTCTGCAGCTTTTCTTGGGAGGTGTGAACAGTCTTATATCATCTACAAATACAACAAACAAACTTCATAAAGGTCTTAATCCAAGTCACAGTAAGAATAAGCAATCTACCATAACTCGAAATGCTTTATAATGTGGTCTAATTATGCTATGGTTGCTTTGTACATCATGCATTAGATGAAATACACCCGGCTCGTCCAAGTAACTGAAGTCTCATGGTTATAAAAATACCTTGTCAATGAAAGGCCACATATGTAAAATAAATTTATTTAACCAATCAACCTGCATATCAGAAAAATGGTGCATCAAAAAGTTAAGTGACGTGAAAATAAAACAGGTTAAAAAAAGTAAATAATAATTACTACATAGAAGGATTTCAAGTGGGAAAAAAGGGACTACATAGAAGGCTTTTATTGCAAATTGGAATACTTACAGAGGCACACGTCTAGGGACAAGGTGTATGAGAAGTGTCAACATCAGGAAGCATCGTTGCCCTCTCTTAATAGCGTATATAATTGGCGACTTGTCGAACATTCTATGACTTCCATAGGTTTCTATCAATTCTCCTTGCAAACTAAATACTGCAAATCAAACGTCCCATGTAATGCATGTTTAGTCAAGATCTTTAGTTATAAATAAGGCGATTTTATTTGATATGACAAGGAGAAAAAATGTAGCAAACCGGTTCAAAGGGAAGAGAAAGGGAATTATTTTAAGAATAAACATATTACAATGGATAAATTTGAAATCAAAAGTTTTGAAGAACAAATTAAACTTTCTATGCACGTAGATATGATGCTTCCAGATCAAAACAAATCAAGAATGCTCAGTAAACAAGAGATGAACAGCATGAACTATATATACTAAAAAGTTTGTCAACATATGAAGAGGACATAGAAAAGGTTTATAGTTACAATATCTGTTAAGCACATGGCAGTCTATTTATATTAAATATTCTCTAAACCTTATGATTGAAACCAATACTTAGAAGTATCACTTGCAGAAATTAGGCTCTTGGGATGTTTATTCAGAAGACTGTTAAATTAGTTTAACTTAAGTAGATATTTGCTTTTATGAAGGTTTATCAACAAGAACACTAGTTATACACAATGCAACTCATCTGATACAACTAAATACAGATAATACTTATCAGATAGTCAGTATCTAATCAAGTATATGGCCAAAACAGATGGGTATCTAATTATCTATACAAAAATTTATGCAAAACAATATTATGCTCTAAATAAAAACACACCAGGAGAAACGGGTCTCTCCCCAGACCTGGACCGATGACTAAACAATCAAATCTCCCCATCCACTTATCAACCTCAGTGATCACCTTGTCTGATGTTGGTCTTTTATACTCATCCCTAGATACATCATTTCAGAACTATAAGCACTCCAAAGAAAAAGTCAGTATAATAAAACTGGAAAGATAGATTTAACAAGAATTTACTAAACAATGATAAAGTTCATTAAGGAAAGATATTACCTAACACTATAAGATTCTTCCAGTATAGGGTGCACGATCAACATGTCCAATCATGATGAATATCTCAAGCAGTCGACAAGAAGAAACCAAATGAATGGTTTACCACACATTCACAGCAATATGGCTTTTTCTCGTGACCAATGAATATGGGGAAATGTGGACAACATGAGTGACATCAAGGAATGATATCCATTAAATGCCATGTAAAAGTTCAAATGTCCACAATTAGAAAGCAACACCAAAAACCATAGAAAATGAAAATAAATTAGAAGCACTTCAAGTTTCCACTAAAATCTATGTTTCTCACAGCAATAAACAAAAGATTTTTATTTGATAAAGGAAGTTACACATAAAGCCTAATAAATCTTAGAGAACTCTAGAACAATCAATAAAAGCTAAAAGTGCTTTCAAACACAAAATAAATTCATAGCCCAGATTTAACAAAAGAAAAGACAAAACTTTACAAAGAGGGTTGACGGAGAAGAGACAATACCAGATCATATGTAGTTAACTGAAGTTCGCACATCCAGAAAACAAAAAATCTCTTCACAAAGCTAAGATGCAATGGGATCATGATAGACCATACTAACAAGCATCAAAACAGGCACAAATGTACAATTCTAAAACTACCCATTCAATGAAAAAAATTCCCATATCCAGAAATCCGAGATATTTACGGCCCATACAATTTGAAAATTCAAGAAAAAGGAAAAAACCAATTGCAACAGTCATGAGAAACAAATAAATTATATTTATAAAGATCAGGAAAGACGACAAGCATACCTGCAATGGGTGGCAATAGCTTTGAGACCATCTGTCCTGAATCCATCACAACTCATCAAAGATAAGGCCCTGAAGCCCGGAAATGATGTGGCCAGGAGCTCCAAGATTTCATTGCTGACAGTCATCCTCTTGAGCCTCAATTCTTCCAGAAAGGGGTAGACATTAGCAAACATGACGAGCCAATAATGCACATCCACTCCCCAATTTGAGGGACCAAATTGAAATCAGAAAACCTAGGAGAACAACACGATTTACAGCTCATTCCATTCAAATTAAAATACAATACAAAACGAAAATATCAAACATTTTCTCTGAAAATGGAGAGCAATTGTAACAAATGAGAAATTTAGAAAAAAACAAATTCCTCTGAAATAATCAATATTGTGGACCGAGAAATTCATATGAATCAAAAAACAAATTAAAAAAATAAAATAAAGCAAAACAACCAAAATTATGCTCACCGCGCTTGTACTATACGCAGAGAGTGGTGGAAAGGATGGTGTAGCCAAAGAGGAGCCAAGCCGAGTCAGGATGGTGTAGGCAGCACGCCGGCGTATCCCAAGCCATGTTCCATGACCTCTCACCACTCTTCAACCCCACACAACATTGTCGCCCGCCACCGCTGCCTCCACCCTAAGGGCAAAATCGCGAAAAGTTAGGGCTTTGATTACAGAGAGAGGGCTTTGACTGCAGAGAGCATGGAGAAGAAGAGAGGCTTTGACTGGGGATACGCAGAGACGAGAGGGCTTTTTGATTGAATCATGGATTTTTTGCAACGTTTTTTAGAAAACATTACGAAAAGATCATAAAAAATTAAAAGAAATTGTGAAAAGCCTCTTTAGCAACGTTTTTCAAACGTTACGAAAGACGCTTTTCGCAACGTTTAAAAAACGTTGCTAAAGATGTTTTTCGCAACGTTTAAAAAACGTTGCAAAAAGCTTTGTCTTCCGCAACGTTTAAAAAACGCTGCGAAAAATAAAAAATTTTGCAACACTTAAAAAACGTTGCGAAAAGGCAATATTAGCAACATTCACTTAAAAAATGTTGCCAAAGCTCAATTTTGTTAAGCAATGGCAACATTCACGTATTAGAATGTTGCGATAGATCCATTTAGCAACATTTAACTACCAAATGTTGCCTTTTATGTGTTGCAAATTGTGTTTTTTGGTGTAGTGCCTTTAGCATGCGTCATGGACCCCCGATACAATTTATCGGGTACTAAATTTATAATTGACCAAATTTCAAATGCTTTAACTTTTAATATGCCTATTACTTATATGAATTTGGAACAAACGTTAACTGAAATGTATGAATTATATGCTTCAAGAATAGGTACACAAGTTACTCGTGTACCTACTCCTCCTCCGACTAATATAAATGATGACGACGCTGAAGTAATTAATTTATTAGAAAACATAGACTCAATTAGATATGATTCAACTGCATATGCATATGGTTCCTCTAGTAGTAGTAGTATGTCTTCCACTGCATGTACTCAAAGTTCGAGTAGCGGTCAAATGCGTTGCCATCTGAATTAATTGATTACTTTCGTTATACTATGCCTAGTAACAAATCGGTTAAGAAAAGTTCGGAAGATGTAATCGAATTACGGCGAAATAATTAACGTCGATGGCCAATTGTTTCGCAATTGCAAAAGATCTACTAACACCTCCGATTAGCACCGTAGCTTCGGAGTCTCGCTTAGTGCGGGGAAGAGGGTTCTCTCCGAAATTGAAGTCGACTAAAAGAAGATATTTTGGAAGCGTTAATGTGCGTGAAGGATTGGGAAGACGCTAATTATCGAATTCAACATAAATATGCCGAAATTGCATGTAATCAAGTAAGTGATATTTAATTTCAATACATTCATTACAAAATTTTATTTTCATACATTTATAATTTTTTAAAAAAAATTGTACACGTAAAAAGTTTTTCGTGTACAATTTTAACTCCGCCTACACGAAATTGAAGTAGCCGGTCCCAAGCCCGGATAAAGGAGGAGGGTTTATCTTTTTTTTTTTTTAAATAAATGTATATTTACTATTTTAAAAATTATAAATGTTTTGACGAGCCCCGATAAATGTTTTGGAAAATATATATTTAAAAAAAATAGAAAAAATAGACTTGTAGTAGTATCGTTATTTATTTATATATATAAAAAAAAAGGGGCGAGCCGAAGAGCCGAGCTTAAGCTCGGCTCGCCGAGCCGCTCGCTTTGGGCGAGCTCGGGCGCGAGCCGAGCTCGCCCAAACGGCAACGAGCCGAGCTCGAGCTCGGCTCGTTGCCGACGAGCCACGAGCTCGGCTCGTGCGAACACGAGCCGAGCTCGTTCGTCAATGGGCCGAGCCAGCTCGGCTCGGCCCATTGCCACCACTAGTCAGTGCCGGGTGGGTGGTGTCGCTACGCTACCTGAACATGTGTAAAAAGGGCTCCTGGTTGTTTTTGCCGCATTTTTGTATTTTACTTCATCTATAACTCCATGATTTGTCTCATATATATACTCCATGATACTTGATACTTTTCAAAAATGTTGGTTGTACCTAAACCTTTTTAAGTATGAGTAATGCTAAGTAGTCCCTCTATGGTTTCAATGAGGCATTGAATGATAAATGGAATTAAATGATTGGAATTGCAACTCCAATGAGATTAAATAGCATTACTTTTTAAGCACGATGTTGTGCCTTTCAAGTGTCCAAGCAGTAAATGTGGTTGTGGAGGCTTAGATAACTCTCCTATCTCCTATTTAAGTCCCTGTTTGAGTCTCATTATCTAAATACTTATTTCTCTTCAAATTCATTTTCAACTACATATTTTTTCAATAAAATAATTTTCACGTAAATTCAAAATTTTCTCCATTTTTTAACCATACATTCTCCAAATAGTCATTATTATAAGGCTCATTTTTTTTTGCGAAAAATAGTGCTCATACAAGGACTAAATGTTGATTAGGTCGTGATTATTAGACTATGTCTAAATCTAGTAAGAACGTTTCGCCTATATCATTTTATATAATGGGTATTTATTCTTATTTAAGTTTGAAAAGTCATTTGCTTAACGTGCAGAAATAATATTTTTGATAAATATGATTTTTATTTTTATTTAAGTTTGAAAGTCATTTGCTTAACGTGTAGAAATAATATTTTTTGATAATTTATCTCTGCTTTAACTAGTCTTATTGAGTTCTCACTCCATTGTGATACAAGCGATTCCAGCGTAGAGAAACTGGTTTGTATTTTATTTTAGCAAATATTGTGGATTTAATTATTGTTATTGCATCTAAACGATTCAGAATTTTCTCTCTGTAGTCAAAACTTTAATTTCTTTTATTAAGGTTGTGTGGATCGACTAGTGCGGGCGATGAGTCTAGCTATCTATGAGTAATCCACCGAACATATCGATTAAGTCTGGGTAGCTTGCTCACCTCTACACCTCTAAGAAAACAAAATAAACATAATTTGGGTTTCCAGATTCACTTAATGTCACCGTAGTTGGCTTAGTTTCCTAGTTTGATTCGACCACAATGTTATGAACCAACTAAGATACCATAACCTCAATAACACGTCGTCCAAATCCATCTGAGTGAAAACTGCTCGCATATAGCACCACACCCAACCACAACCTCACACAACCACTGCACACATTACCACCGAACCCAACCACCACTACACTGCACATAACCACCACATCGTACACCTTCACCATCATCGCAATCGCAAAACCAACACACCATCACCACCACCACCGCACCACAGAATCACCATCGAATCGTCTATCACAGAACCACTCAAAAAAAGGAAGAAAAATGGATCTGTGCTGTGCATAACGGCGATATGCTGTCGCGCACGAAGGAAAGCTGCCATCGTCAATATGCCATGATGAGTCGCCAAATTAGGTTCAAATGAAGCAGCAAGGAGATGATATTTTTAAAAATGAATTAGATTTTGTGGGGATGGGTAAAGTGAATGTTGTAGATTAATTTAATTTAATATTATTATTAATATTAAAAATTAAATAATCATCTGATTTTTGAACAAAAAAACTTTGAAATATTATTTTTGAAATGGTAACTTAAAAAATTTGGTTCCGTGTAATTTTCACTTCAATTAACTTGATATTATTGTTCTTAATATGCAAAATGAAGAGGTTTTGAACTAAGAATAATTTTATACAAATATTTTATAAAAACATTTGCATGGTAATTCGAACTTGGGCTGTTTATGTGAAATACCTTGCAGATGACTATTGTAGCAACCCAATTATTTATTAAATCTTTGTAATCAAATTCACTTAAAATTTACGTCTTAAATTTTTGGGCTTTTAAATAACTTATGCATTTGAGCCTCCATAACTCGTTTATTAAATGAGCTACATCAACCAACTTAAAAATATAAACTTAGGAGTGTTACAGCATTGTAGACTTCTTCGATAGTGAAAGTATCACGATTATATAGTATCTTGTCTCTAAAAGACATGTATGAGGCGGGCAATGAATATAGAAAAATCAATCTCAAGTCTTCTTCATCATCATCTTTGACCTCCAAGGTCTCCAAATCAGCAATGATTTCTTTTAAAAGTAGCTAGATGATTATCAAGAGATATACTTTCCATCATACGATGAGATTATATACGTTGCTTTAGATACAATTTGCTTGTAAGTTTCTTTGTCATGCATAATTGTTCTAATTTTAACCATAATGCAACGACTGACTTCTCTTTCAAACTTCCTAAAGAATATTATTTGAAAGATAAAGATGTATTTGAGATATGACATTTCGATCCCTCCATTGTTTCTCCTCCATAGTCCAAGTGTAGACATCATGTCAAATCCCAATAACACGTCGTCCAAATCCATCTGAGTGAAAACTACTCGCATATTTACATATCACAAAGAAAATCTTGTATTGCGATCTAATAGAAGAATATTATACTTCATTATTGTCCTCACGAAAAATCTCGATCTTCCTAAAAATTTCAATATCAAAAGCTCTAATACCACTTGTTATGATCCAACCAAGATAATGAAAAGAAAATAAGGGCAATATGCAAATAATGGATCATAAAGAAACAATATTTACATAAAAACCAAAATCCATGAAAACTACGAGCAGAGGCAGAGAATTCATTATGGGTGCGTTTGATTGTAATGGTGGAAAATTGGTGAAAAGAAAATGAATTTTAGGGAAAATAATTGCCTATAAATTGTTTTGTAGGGAATTGTAAATTAAATGTGTTTGATTGGTATAATTTTCTACCCATAAAATTTTAAAATTTTGTGTTCGTTTGATTTTGTTTTACATGGAAATTGTCCACTAAAGTGATAATTTTTTCCACAATTGGTTATAAAATTTGTTTATATTGCCAAAAAGTTAAAAAAAAAGAAATAAAAAATTGTTTCCTAAAAAATCATTTTTTTTAATCAAAATTTAGTATTCGTTTGACTTTGATTTATATGAAAATTGTCCATGAAAGTGAATTTTTTTTTACAATTGGTTATGAAATTTGTTTTCATTGCCAAAAAAAAAATGAAAAAAAAAAAATAGAGATCAGAACCTGGAAAACAGTTTTCCCACCAAAAAGGTGGGAAAACCATTTCATCCATTTCAAGGAAAAGAAGATGCGTGGGTCTAGGATGGGAAAATATTTGGGTGGTAAAATTTTGTCCATCAAACACTATTTTTTGAGGAAAATGTAATTCCTTTTTTAACTTCCAATGAAAATAATGCCTATGAAACAATGCCTATAATCAATAGTAAGAAGTTACAAATGATATATTTGGACCAATAACTAATTGGAAAATTGGTCAATTCCAATATGTATTGTACACCACATATTTATAACCAAAGAACCCCTAACATATTAGGACAATTAATACATGAAGAGTTTAATGTAAGGTGAAGTCTCAATACAATAAGGGTGCGTTTGATTACAATGGTGGAAAATAGGTGGAAAGAAAATGATTTCCAGAGAAAATAATTGCCTAGAAAATATTTTAGAAGGGATTGTTAATTAAGTATGTTTGGTTGGTATAATTTTTCACCCGAAAAATTTTTAAATTTTCTATTCGTTTGACTTTGTTTTACATGGAAAGTGTCTATTAAAGTGATAATTTTTTCCACAATTGGTTATAAAATTTGTTTCCATTGCCAAAAAGTATAAAAAAAAAAAAAAAAAGGAAAAAAAATATGTTTCCTAAAAAATCATTTTTTTAATCAAAGTTTAGTATTCATTTGACTTTGTTTTACATGAAAATTGTCAATTAAAGTGAAATTTTTTTTTTTTACCATTGGGTATGACATTTGTTTCCATTGCAAAAAAAAAAAAAAAAATTTGCACCAGGCAGGAAAATTTTTTCATCAATTACCCAAAAAATGCACACGTGTAAGGGTAAGGTGGAAAATATTTTTCGTGGAAAATTTCACTTATCAAACAGTCAAAAAAGTGGAAAGTAAAAAATATTTTCCTAGTTTCCTGGAAAATCCAGCCAATCAAACACGGCCTAAGTAAAACCAATAATGGAGAATTTGGGATGAAATAAGAATTAAATTCACATTAGACTCCTTCAAAATATTTTCAAGTCTATTACAAATTCCTACTCCCAGTGAGCTTCCAAGTAGAACACTAGAACTTCAATTAGAATTCACCAAGTAAACTTGAATAAGATTTTACAATACCAAATATAATTATTCTTAACGTCTATTTTAATTAGAACTCTTAATTATTTTCAATAAAGAATTCAGGCCGCTCCCAAATTCTAACATAGAAAGGGGTTGATTTGCGGCATAGATGAAAGAAATTGTATTGTGTTATGCAATGATAGAGAGTTCGTATAAAATCATCATGTAATATTGTTTTTCACAACATAAGAACATTTTCAATGTAAATATGAATTGTTAAAAAAATTGAAAAAGGGTAAAATGAGCAGTTTTTATAAAAAAAACAAAAAAAAAAATTACTTTCCATGCAATATGACATCAACTCTATCAAACTTTACGTGGAGAGGAAAAAAATTGTCCAGAATCTAAATTTATAAGCTCATATGTTGACTCAACAAAAACTATATTTTCTTTGCATATTTAAATTTAATTTTGTTTTTATTTTATGTAAATAAAAGATGCCTAGACAATATTATTGGGTTGTAGATAAAATTCATATGAGATCAATTTCGAACTTGAGTGTCCATTCATTAGACATTCGTGTCAATTGTCATATAAATTGAAAGTTTTTCAACTTCTATATCACTTAATAGCAATCCATAAAATGCATTGAAGATTACTTAATTAGTGCCATTTTATATGAGTTTTTATGCAACATGAAAGTTCCAAACACTTTCCATTTTTGGTGCATTTTAATGTATAAAGCTTTAGATTCGGTATAAAAAATTCTAGATTGGTGTCAAATAAGTTGTTTTTCTAAATTTCTCTAATTATCAAGAATGTCTGTGAGAATGTCAACATGTTCAAATAAATGTCGTACTCTCAATATTCACTTTGAGTGAAATTCACGTATTTGCTCTGTAAAGTAACGCATACAATGACTGTAGGGACTATCTATGGCTGAATTTTTGGGAAGAAATTGTAATTATCATATTACATTTTCAAGAAGGCTAAATAGTACAAAACCCTCTACCTATTGGGTTAGCTGTCGTCCTAACTCACTCTAAATCCTGAATCCGCCGCTATCTACATTGAGTCTTTTTTTTTTTCCAAATCACAACACATCTTTACTCCGATACTTGCACCCCTTTCTTTATATTGCATTTTTAACTGTTTGAAACCAAGTTAGGCTATACTATAAATCTTCTTCAAATTGAAATGGAAACAAAAAGACTTTGTTATTAACCATTTGATCTAAATACTTAACGTGTTACTTTATCTAAAACTTTAAATTGAGAGAGAGAGAGAGAGAGAGAGAGAGAGTGAGAGAGTAAATAATTGACATGCAAATTAATAAATTCCACAACATTTTGGTCCAATAAAATAAAACCAGTTTCATCTATATGGAGGACTCACATTGCCCTACAACGGCATTTTTTTTTTTTAATATTAAAAGAGTGAAATATCAATAATGATTATAAAGGAGAGAAAAAAATAAAAATGATCATATCTACACGCTAAGCAAATGATTAACAAAAACTTAAATAGTGATCAAATAATAATAATAATAATAATAATAATAATAATAATAATAATAATAATAATAATAATAATAATAATAATAATAATAATATTGGAAAAAAGACATTTTTACTAACTTTTGATGTAGTCTAATAATCTCAACCTAATAAATATTCGAGAAGCTACTCTATCTAACCTCTAACAACTAATGCTTGAACAAATATTAAATGAGCTTTATACAATTACAAGTAACAATTACAACGAGTAATGTTATTTATCATAAGATGATGAAACACGAGTGATGTTTCAATCCATTATACCTCACATTTCTCTCTCTTTCTCCTTCCCTCCTCTTTCATAAAAATTGAACTGCACAATTTCATTATTCCACATATATTGTTACATCACCGATATTTTATCATTATAATGATAAATAGCATTATTCATGTACAACGACCATTTCTAAAAAGGTTTAGGTACTGTTGACACACAAAATATACAGCCCAATTCAAATGGCCCAAGAGAGGAAATGACTCAAGAGAAGAAGCCCATTTAGAGAGATCATGGTAAAAGCTCAACTAGAAATGTCATTAAATATGATGAAAGCCCAAAAACAAAGGTGCGTCGTCGCCCAAGCCTGCAGAACGCCCAGATGTTGAGCGAATGAAACATCATATAATCGCCCAGAGCAGAAGACCAATTGTCGCCCATAATGCTGAGTTGCCCAGAATCTCAGCAATGACTAAAGCTTGTTGTTATCCAAAGTCACGATCTAAGACGGTTTGAGCACATCACAATTACGCCCCACGATTTGAGAAAATTGGTGACAAACAGTTATGAAGAAAACGTAGTGATAGGAGTTACACACAGTGGTTATTGGCCAAGTCAGCCATTATGAAAGAAGTAGGTAGTTACAAACAGTTTTTAAACAATTAGAAATTGGCCAAACCGTATAAAAAAAAGAAGAAGACAACGAAGACAGCCCCGACAAAATTCACTCTCAAACAGAGAATATGTAATTTACTTTTTTTTAGATTAATTCTAATTACTTCAATTCCCTTGTACTTGTGTGCTTGCGCCCCTTGGAGGCATCTTGTTCGTGTCCAAACTGTAATCTTCATATTCAATAAACAACTCTTTTTGGGACTTTGTTCCAAGAGGTTTGTCCCTTACACAATCGTCTGATCCCCTTTTAATTGTTAGCGAGTAAAACGCACGAAACAATTTGGCACGCCCGATGGGACAGTTGGTGTTTAAAGATGTAAAAGGAAAACATTATGCCTCATAAAAGTTCTGATAAACACCAGCAAGTCACGGAGTAGTCCAGTCTGTAATCGAGAGATACAAGGAGCAGCAACATTCTCCTCAGACGAAAGGACAGACTCCAAGCAGCCACAGTTGTTATGAACCAATGACAAAGTTGAGTCCTCGAACCATGCGTGCATTGCTTGGAGAACTCACACAAGATGTCGTCGAACAGGTAAATTTACGAAGCGTCCATAATATGGAAAAATTGACCCAGAATGGAAATGTTCACTATGATAACATGGCCAAACAATTAAGTGCTTTAAATAATCTTATGAGTAAATTAGTAGGCCAAGTATGTCAACCAACCATACCCATAGGAAGTCATTTCCAAACCAGGACGATTGTGGGACATACTTCACCACACAATTCCCTTGGTTTTGAACCCAGGTCCAGGTCTAAAAACACTTTTCGGTCCTTCCACCTCAAATCAGGGGGTTAATGGAGCGCCAAATTTGAATGGTGATAATGTGACTACCAACTTGGGGGGTAATCCAAACATAAGGGATAATGTCCTGAATGGTGGACATAATTTACCTCGTGTTAATGAGCGAGTAAATACTCAATATAATGGGTATAATGGTCTGAACAATCGCACTTTCCCTGCCAATCAAGGACCAAACATCAGGCCGCCTTAAATAAACCAACAAGTGAACCAACCCATAGGAGTCTCATATGATCCAAATGACTTGTTGATGAATCAAATTGTAGAAATAGTACAAGATCAAATGGCTGTTGGGGTACGTCCTGTCATCAAGCCGACTTACACTAAACCATATCCTGATTGGGTAGATCAAGCATATCCATGGCCTAGAGGGTATAAAGTGCCCGAATTCTCGTTGTTCACTGGTTTAGGAGAAGTATCCACTCTGGAGCATGTAGGACGATTCACATTACAAAGTGGTGGGGTGACCGATTACCATAAAATGAGACTATTCCCTAATTCATTAACAGGAGTAGCCTTTTCGTGGTTTATTAACTTGCCAGCAAATTCCGTTCAGACATGGCAACAAATGGAACAGTTGTTCCATGCTCAGTTTTATAAAACAGAATCTGAGGTTACACTGGCCGATTTGGCGAATTTACGTCAAACGCCAAATGAATGGGCAGAAGGTTTCCTTCAAAGGTTCAAAACAACCAGGAGTAAATGCTTTGTACCTCTGCCTGAAAAAGAATTTATCAAAATCGTTCAAAGCTATTTAAGTTTTGATTTAAAGAAAAAGTTGCAGGATAGGGAATTCCCTAGCCTGTTCCAATTTAGTGCGAACGTGATTAGGTACGAACGTTTGATAAGAGAAGAAGAGCAAGTAAAAAATTCTAGCAAAGGGACTTATTACAAAGACCCAAACTTTGGCGTTCATGCTATAAGCGATGAATTTTATGATCAAACTGAAATATGTTTGGCTGAACTAACTAAAGGGGATGCGTATACTTGTCCCATAATGGCTAAGCCTAAGGATTTAGCCAGAGATGAGCCTATGAAAGGAGAAAACAAAAAGAGCAGAACGTTCTCGTTCGACGTAACTAAGGCTGACCTTATATTTGATAAATTGTATAAGGATAAGCAGATAAAGTTGAGCGATAAACATAAGTTGCCAAGCCCTGAGCAATTAAGGGTAAAAAATATTGTAAATGGCATAATGCATGGTCACATATGACTAATTATTGCTTGGTTTTCCGTCATGTTTTACAGGACGCTATTGAGTCAGGACGATCACGTTCGAAGACAAAAAAAATGGCATTGGATGAAAATCCTTTCCCACAGCCACTTGAAGTGAATATGGTGACGACCAATCTCAAAAATAAGTTGCCAAGGTTCAAGTTAGTCATCGACGATGAGGAAGACCCTGAGAAACATGCCAGTGTGTTCAAACGTATTAGGGGAAAAGAACCCATGAAGAACGAAGAAGTCTTGTGTGCCAGATGTAAAGGAGAAATAAGAGCAAATACTGGGAAACCGAAAGTATGACAGAGTCACCATCCCCCTGAGTTTGTTTCAAACAGGAGGCAAGACACATCATTCTATAAAGGACCGCCTTTGAAAGACAGTTCAGGCCAGCAAGGCATGAGAGATCGTTCAGACCACAGCCTCGCCAGCCTAATGTGTGACACTCATATCAGTATAATGCAAGACGTGTTGTGCCTTTTAATGAAATGACTAGGACTCAGTAAAGACGATTTCAACGGAATTATGGACGAATGATGAGACAGCAACAAGAAATACCACGTCCTAAAGCACCAAGGGTACTGGAAATAGTTAATCAAAATGCTCTCGAAGATAGCGAAGAGATTGGCACTGGGGAATCAATAGGAGAAATGCCAGAAAGTTCTTCTGGGAGGTCGAAGTTTGATCGAAGCAAAAGAGACGAAGAAGATACAGAACCATCCCTTACAATCCAGTTCGGCACCTTACCTCCCGTCATGGCTAATAATTATTTGCTGGCCAATGAATTCAAGAATAAAGAGGAAGAAGGAAGAGACAAGGAAGAAGCGTGTGTGTTGGAATGTGGAGGTGGTCAGGCGTCTCAAGAAATATAAGGCGAAGAGGATGATGGTATGACTGATATTGAGGAAGAAATCGATTTAGAAGAAGAAAGGAGAAAGAGAGGAGTGTCGCGTAACACTTTGCTGAAACAATTGCATCGGGAATGGGTCCGTGAAATAGATTTGTTGGGAGAACCATCTGGGCGTTCTTTCGAACACCCAAGAGGAAGAAAAGGGTACCTCGTTCTGAGAAATACGGATCTTCTCCAAGGATACTGCCTCCCCCAACAGGCTAGGTAGCTACTGGAGAAATACCGAAGGATGAAGATGGTGCCCCACAGACAAATATTCAGCCCGAGGTATTGCAAGTTGATTTATCACAAGGGGATAAGTCGACAGGGGACAAACAGGAAGTAGAAATTGATGCAGCAGAAAAAGCCGTCTTCAAAAAACCCACTATGAAACTGACCAAGCATTTAAAGCCACTTTATGTGAAGGCCTTGGTCAATGGCATACTCATGGTAAAGGTACTTATTGATAATGAAGCGACCATAAACACTATCCCATTAAGGATGATGAGGAAATTCGCGAAGACAGAGGATGCCATGATCCCAACAAAAGTCATTCTCACAAGCTTTAATGGGGGAGCAACTTCGGCCAAGGGAGTAATGCCACTAGATATAACCGTGGGAACAACTACGAGGACCACAGTCTTTTTCGTTATTGATGGTCCTACTAGTTACAACATACTATTAGGGCGAGACTGGATCCATGGAAGTCGCTGTATACCATCATCGCTCCACCAGTGCTTAGTTTTCTGGAATGACCAAGGCAAAGCAGAAGTGGTACAGGCAGATCATAGGCCTTTTGTTGCAGAAGCTAACTCGGTGGAAAGATTCATGTACGAAGGAAACTAAGGACCTGTCAGGATAATCCAAGATGGAGAAGAAACTCAAGTCGTCGCACAGAGTGAAGAACCATTTTCGGTAGAAGCACTGAAATGTTCAATCAAATGAGACCAAACATAGTGGCCCTAGAAGAGCCAGTGATTGGCAAAAGGACAATCAAAGGATATTGATGAGTTGGCAACTAAAAGAGCATGTGGCCGAAATCCAGGCCTTTAAAGCCAAACTGGTGGCTTTCAATAAAGAATGTCAAGAGAAAATAAAAAAGAAGTAGCATTGAAAACATTGGGAGACAAATTGGCAGTATTCAAATTGGAGCAAAGTGTTAACCAAAAAGTCAACAAGGTGGATTGCCTAGAAGAAGAAGTGCCTACAAAGGATATGGAAGATGAAGTAATGAGGATCAACAAGCCTGAGAATGCTCAAGAACAAGACCCTTTGGTCAGAGTAAACATTGACGACGTGGGAGAAGATCGCCCAACATTTATCAACCAGATACTTAGTCAAGAGGTTAGTACATCATTAATCGCTTTATTAAAAGAATATAAAGACTGCTTTCCGTGGGAGTATGAATATGCCTGGTTTAGATAAAAAATTAGTGGAACATAGAATGCCAACTAAATTAAATTTTAAGCCACATAAACAGCCTCCTAGACGTTTTGCTCCTAACGTGTTACTTGAAATTAAGAAAGAGATTGAGCGATTATTAAGAGCAGGCTTCATCAGGACAGCTAGATATGTTGAATGATTATCTAATATTATGCCAGTGTTAAAAAAGAATGGTAAATTAAGGGTGTGCATAGACTTTAGAAATCTGAATTTAGCGATACCTAAGGATGAGTATCCAATGCCCACGGTAGACTTCCACTGCCGGACATATCATGTATTCCTTTATGGACGGGTATTCAGGATATAACCAAATATATATAGCTGAAGAAGACATACACAAAACTGTCTTTAGATGTCCAGTGGCCATAGGGTGTTACGAATGGGTAGTTATGCCTTTCGGCCTGAAAAATGCGAGGGTGACTTAGCAAAGGACAATGAATCTAATCTTTCATGATATAATAGGCAAGTTTGTTGAGGTGTATGTGGATAATATTGTAGTCAAATCTGTTAAAGATGAAGATCACTTTTAACAACTGAAACGCTCATTTGAACGAATGAGACAATATAAGCTGAAATTGAATCCTTTGAAGTGTGCGTTTGGCGTCAATGCCGATAATTTCCTTGGCTTTCTAGTACACCAAAGAGGAATCGAACTCGATAAGAATAAAGCAAAGGCCATTTTAGAGGCCAAACCGCCTAGCAACAAAAAAGAATTGCAACGATTTCTAGGCCAAGTTAATTTTTTAAGGCGATTTATCTCTAATTGTGTAAGGCGAACAAAAGCTTTTTAACCTCTCCTAAAGTTGAAAAATCAGAACGAACTCGTCTGGAAAGAAGAATATCAAAAGGCCTTTGATAGCCTAAAGACGTATTTGTTAAATCCGCCAGTGTTGGTGTCACCTATCCAAGGACGGCCAATGAAGGTGTATATATCGGCTGAACAAGAATCGATAGCTGGAATGGTCGCGCAAAAAAACCAATTTGGTGAAGAAAGGGCAATATATTATTTAAGTAGACGTTTGACAAAATGCGAATGTAATTATTCTGCTATCGAGAAACTATGTCTCGCTTTATATTTCACATGTACTAAGTTAAGGGCCTATTTACGGCCTGTAACAGTTTATCTAATTTATAAAGTAAATTTAGTGAAGTACATGTTTTCTCGCCCTGTTTTACACCAAAGGATAGGCCTTTGGATTTTGGCATTATCCAAGTTTGAAATACAATATGTACCATAGAAGGCGGTAAAAAATCAAGCATTGGCTAATTTCTTGGCCGATCACTCGTGCCTTGATATGCCTGAAGAAATTAAATTGGAAATAAACTCATTCGAGTTCAAACCATAGATCCTGTATGCAAAAGGTTGTTTGGCATGTCAAAAGCATGGGCTAATTCAGAGAGCGTTGCTAGAGAAATGACACCCATCATTAAGCCATGGCCATTTAGAGGTTGGGCGATAGACTTGATAGGGAAGATTTATCCACCATCGTCCAAGCAACATACGTTCATTATAGTAGCAACAGATTTCTTCACCAAGTGGGTAGAGGCAATACCTCTAAAAGAGATATCTCAGAAAAGTGTTATAGAGTTCATTCGCGATCATATCATCTATAGGTTTGGAATCCCACAAACCCTGATGGTGGATCATGGGACTTCCTTGAATGGGGATCAAGTGAAGGAATTTTTGAGCGAATTTAAGGTCAAATTGGTAAATTCTACGCCTTATTACGCTCAGTCCAACGGTCAGGCTGAATCATCTAACAAGATTCTGAAGAACATCGTAAGAAAGATGATAAGTGAAACGCCAGAGATTGGCACGAGTGTTTGAATCAAGCTTTGTGGGCCTATAGAACGTCGCCACGCACAAGCACTAAAGTTACCCGTTTTCAGCTAACATACGGGTAAGACGCAGTGCTACCCGTGAAAATCAACGTGCAATCAATAAAAGTATGTTCACAAAACAACCTGGGCGACAACAAACGCACAGAGTTACTCGTCCAAAATTTGTTGGAATTGGACGAATTAAGGTTGGACGTCCTGGATAGATTGCAAGTCCAGAAACAAAAAATGGCTAAGTTTTACAACAAAAGGTCATAGCTAAGTCCTTCAGTTTGGGCGATTTAGTTTGAAAAACGATACTCCCTTTGGATAGTAAAGACCCAAAGTACGGTAAATGGTCACCAAATTGGGAAGGACCATACAAGGTGAAAAGTGTGTTGCCTAATGGAGCCTACCATTTAGAAAATTTAGATAGTACTAATCACGTGAGGTTCATTAATGGCAAATATTTGAAGAAATATGTTCCTTCCTTATGGGAAGACGAACAAATAAAAACTTAAGTATGAAAGTTCTACTGAGCGATGATAGCCAAATAAAATAAAGGATGAAATACGTTCAAATAAAACTTTTATTAAGTAAATATTGGTTACATCAGCAGAATATGAAAAGTGCAAAACCGCCTATGAGCGAGAATATGAAATCTCTTACAAGTTACAACTGAGGATAAACAATTATGGGCCTTTTGGTAGCAACGGTGAAAATTGTGGACTGGAACCAATCACATCCTTAAAAGCATTGCTGCAATGGCGAGCAAAAGGGCTGAGAAGCATTCTCAGCAAGCAAAGTGACCCAGAAGTGTTCCCTCCCACCACCGATAGATGGGAAGAATTTTGTGGCCGGCCAAGAAACATTTCCTATATCTTCCATACCAACATACGTGTTAAATTGGACGACACACAGGATGGATCAACTGACCCATTTCTACGGAAAAATGAAATTGGAGAAAGTATCGAGATACTGGACGATGGCAGCAAGATAATTCTTGGAGAAGAACTACGAGTGGGGATGATAAGTGTTGAAGGCACAAACGTATTTATAAAGAAACGAATATGAAAAGTCAGAATATGAAAGGCCACGTACATTAAATGGCCCAAAATCTGAAGGGTGAGGAAATTGATATGCATGAATTTTAGCATAAAAATAATCAAGTGCTTGGGGAGTTGATGATTTAAAAGAGGAACGTCAATTAATATTCGAGCATACAAAACAATTGTTCATTAAAGGCAAATACTTCTGTTACAGTTGAAAGTGACTATGATGAATAGTTCATGAATTTACAAAGAAAAGGACATCAAAATATCTCAATTACAGTTCACCCCAAACAGATCGCATATGTTCCCTAAGCTTCACCCAATCCTCATCCTGCCTTCAAGAAGCAGTGTCTATATCGGTCACAACCTCATCGTCAACCTTCAGCTGTTGGTAACACTCAAATAAGGACTTGGTCCGCTCTACCTCTTGGGAAGCATGACGCTCTTTAGCAGCCATCATGGCCTTGCAATCGTCCATCCATGCTTGAAGCTCCTTCATCTCTGCAGCCAAGGTCGTCATTAGGGAATCTTCAGCCTTAATTTCAGAAGAGATTTCATTCAATCCAGTCTTGGCTTTATTGATCTCCTGAAGCAAAGATTCTTTTTCAGAAGAGGCACGAAAATACTGAGTACTTTTGGCCTTCAACTCGATACATCTAGCAAATAAAGAAAGGACTTCAGCATGAATGGCCCTCAATGTTGCCTTGAATTTAGGAGAAACATTGAGCGACGGAAGCGTAAGTGCTTGTGCCAACTTCGTGCTCAAAAGGTCAAATTTATCCTTCTGTGTGGCAGCACTGGCCGTGCAAACATCCATATCCATGAAGGCAACATACTCAAGCATTGATTGTCTAAGAATCTCCATGTTTGCCTCTGAGGAGTCAAAAGGATGGCCAGGAGAAGGGCAGGGCGTTTCCATTTGTTCCCAAGGGGAAAGCAAGTCTTAGATGGAGCACACAACAATATTAGTGCACTGAAAGAAAATGCCAATGTTAAAATATCAATACAACAAATCAAGCAAAGCAAAAGAGTGAAGGAGGAACATGAGCTACCTCATCAGAGACCTTCGAATGTTCGGGATCATCATCAATTGGCCCCACCATTCGCGAAGACTTCCCTTTCTCTGAATACGACGAACTTACTGCAACGGGCAGGTCTGTAGAAACACCTGATATACACAGAAGAAAACAAGTCAAAGACTGCTAAATCAACAAATGGAGTGAAAGTGCTAAGAGACGTCCTACCTGCTGGTTCAATAATTGGGAGATAGATATCTTGGGAAGTCTGCAATGCCTCAGAGGGTTGCGATGAAGTCTCTGACACCAAAGGTTGTTCTTTGGGTGGAATCCCTTCATCAGATGATCCTGTTGAGACGGTTACGACAGCAGGAATTGGAACAGGAGAGGCTGTGACCAGGCTTCTGAATGAGAAGGTGAGCCTTTCTGAAACTGTCAAATGGAACAGTTAAATAAAGTACCAGTTCATGAATATCAATAGGTCATGGTTAAATAAAGCCATTACCTTTCTCTTGTGGATGAGGGGAACATCAACATCATCACCACCATCATCTTCAGCGTTGTCTTGCAAGACTGGAGAAGTTGTGGCTGGCCGTTTCCGGCTGGAAGTACCTTTGGCAGCAATGGCATGGGTAGTTGGGGAAGCAGATGGAAGACTTGAACGTTTGTGGGAAGCTGATGGTGATTTGGAAGGGCCCTTAATGGACAGGGGAGTAGTAAGACTAGGGGAAGAAGAGAGAGTCTTTGAGCGATCCAACGAATGAAAGGCACGATTAGCGTTGACTGAAAAAAGCCTACGCTTCACAGACGGCCACAGTTGGTCGAAAAGAGGATGCGTAACAGCAGTAGGATTGAAAGGAACAAAAGAAAAGCCGTCAGCCAAGCGTTTATTACGAGCATCAATGGCCCCAGCCTCAGACTTACTAATAAGATGAAAATGGTCTGTGATATTCTTGGAATAATAAGGAGGAACAGACCAAGTTTGGCCAAAACCAAGCAACGGGCAAAGAAATGAGGAGCGTATATCTCGACTCCAGCTTTAGCATTTGTTCCCGTCACGATATCATGAAATAATTCTCTCCTAATCAAAAATTCAACCCATATGGACAAAAATGTGTTCGCTTCATCCATGGTGGAAGGAAGACGAACAAAAATAGGAATCTGATGAGCAGGAAAAGGGAAGAATGAAGGGATTGAATTCAAATTATAAAAGAATGTAAAAACTTCTCTGGCAAGCATATTTACAGGGTCCAATTGATGAATGAATAACCAATAGCAGGAAACCGACTTAGGAGGAGAAGGCACAGCACCAAGTTGTGGGAAATATGCCCTCAACCATAATTGGGCTAACCAAAGAGGCCCGCTGCCTGTAGGAGAGGCACCATTCTTCAGTTGGAATTGGAGGGAGGTCATACCTCTATAAAGGGTGGCCAAAAAGAATGAACATAAATTCAGGGATCGGCCACGTGCTAGTTCATGTGATATGGGCAGATAGCTCGTAGAAGGCTTCAGACTAGGGACGCAGAGGACATATTTACACAGTCAAACGTGAAGGAAAGATACACGCTCAGCATGGTTAGGTTCAGAAATTGAAGCAGTATAAAGGCTTTGCATGCTCGAATAAGACTCAGTAATTTTCTTATCAAACTTCTGAACAGCGCTAGTAACTAAGATACCAGGAAATATGGTATCGCCCAGAGGTGGGAGGTTTACTAAAACCCCTACGTCCCTCAGAGTAATAGACATTGGGCCAAGAGGAAAGACAAAAGTATTATACTCTGAAGACCAAAAACTTAGTGCGATTGAGAAAAGTACTGAATCGTAAATTGGGGGATGGAGGGTAATCTCCAACAAATCAGAAATTCGTGCACGATCAAAAAGTGCTTTTGTGGGACCATGTTTCACCAAACGTGCATGCCTAAAACGAAAGGAAGAATCAGCCTTAGGCCAAGTACGAATACCTCGCTCCTAGATGGTCTTCAACGGTAGCGAGTTCAGAAAAGGGAGGTTCTCCGTGCAAGGGAACACTTGACCCACCGCCACTTTCTCTATAGATGCAGCATCATTGAACATTGGACCAAGATAAAACTCATTCCGATCTGGATTAGCCGGTGCAAGATAAGAAGGGTTTACATACGGCCTAGTAAGAAGGTTTTGGAAATCTTCGAAACCAAAAGGGGTATCCGAACGGGTTTGAGAGGTCGCCATTGAATGCAAAATACGAGTTTATCTGAGTTTGTTTGAGAAACGTAGAGGAGAAGCAAGACGATGAACAATAAAATAGTGGGAAGAAGACGCGAAGTATGAAGACGTGGTTTAGTGATGCAACGAAGTGGCGCGATTTTTGGGCTTATACGGGTTGTAACGTTACACCGTTCCAGACAATTAGAAGAAAGTGATGATTGAAAAACTTTGGAAATTTCAAACGTTGGTGGAAGACACAAAGATGAATATAGCGAAAATTAAAATTAATTCCGCCATATTGAGGGGTAATTGTTGACACACAAAATATACAGCCCAATTCAAATGGCCCAAGAGAAGAAGCCCATTTAGAGAGATCAAGGTAAAAGTCCAACCAGAAATGTCATTAAATATGATGAAAGCCCAAAAACAAAGGTGCATCGTCGCCCAAGCCTGCAGAACGCCCAGATGTTGAGCGAATGAAACATCCTATAATCGCCCAGAGCAAAAGACCAATTGTCACCTAAAATGCTGAGTTGCCCAGAATCCCAGCAATGACTAAAGCTTGTTGTTATCCAAAGTCACGATCTAAGACGATTTGAGCACATCACAATTACGCCCCACGATTTGAGAAAATTGGTGACAAGCAGTTATGAAGAAGACGTGGTGATATGAGTTACACACGGTGGTTATTGGCCAAGTCGGCCATTATGAAAGAAGTGGGTAGTTACAAACAGTTTTTAAATAATTAGAAACTGCCCAAGCCGTATAAAAGAAAGAAGAAGACAACGAAGACAGCCCCGACAAAATTCACTCTCAAACAGAGAATATATAATTTACTTTTTCTTAAATTAAGTCTAATTACTTCAATTCCCTTATACTTGTGTGCTTGCGCCCCTTGGAGGCATCTTGTTCGTGTCCAAACTGTAATCTTCATATTCAATAAACACCCCTTTTTGGGACTTTGTTCCAAGAGGTTTGTCTCTTACAAAATCGTCTGACCCCATTTTAATTGTTAGCGAGTAAAACGCGCGAAACAGGTACAACTACCATTGTTAAGAATTTTTTAATTTTAAATTGACTCTATTTGGTGAACAAATAATGATCTACAAAGAAAAATCACGTGCATAAATAAATTTCACTTGAGAACCTTAAATGATAATGTTACAACGCGTTTCCGACGCCATATGTTTGTCATGTGGTCATGTAAAGTTCAAGTAATGGAAACACCCCACGTGAAATTTGCCCTATTACAAAAGGATATAAATTGAGTAAATCTTATATGATGGGTTATACCAATAATGACAATGTCTTTCAAGTCAATAACATTATTGATGAAATAAAGTCATTGTTTGGGCCCATTTGAATTTATAAATTTTGAAATAGTGATTGATTTGATAATGTGGTAGAAATATACTGAAAAGTTTTAGAATTATGTGTAATATTATTTTATTTGAAACAGGGGGGCCAAACAAGGGGAACCGCATATGCCAATGGTAAACTAGTTTAATAAAATCATGATATCTATTTTCATTGACGAGTTTTCAATTATGTAGACCATCAACTTAAAATAAAATAAATTTCATTTGATTGTCGATTATGTTACAGTGATGGTTGATATACCTACATTAAATTAGAAAGTGCCCACTAACAAAATAATACGAAATGTTGGTCACTAACGTTTTTTATATAATTGCTTTTAATCTTATTCAATTCAACGTATTAAAAATACTTAAAGAAATACATCAATGTTATATTTATATATATACAGTGAGATCTTCCAATCATTTCTTGCAAAAACAACACGTTTAAAATCTTTGAATGTGAAAACAAATAATGTAGAAGTAACAAGTTTTTCCTTTCACATTGTGATTAGTTGGGAATATTTTGAGGAAAAAACAATTCTATGTCAATGGACTTTTTTCCTTTCACACCAAGTAGTGTGGAAAGTTGAAATTATTATTGGAAAAAAAAACTTTCTTTGTCAATGGACCTCTTGTCGATCACATGGTAGTTCAGGAAATAATATGTTCTATTTTAATTTTCTTTATTTAGTCAATACTAACTTTGTTTTCGAACACTGACATGATCATTTTTAAACTACATAGCCCATGTTTGATAGTCATTATTATTATTTTTTTTTTAAAAATAATTTTTTAAATAGTGATTTTTTAGAAAATGTGTGATTTAAAAATAGGGAATCGCTTTGGGTTTACGTGCAAAATATTTTATTGTGTGAATGTATGGTTGAAAATGAGTATGTGAATTAAAGAACTTTGGAATAATAGTTATTGACAGGGGTTAAATCGTAACTATACATTTTATTAATTTTTATAAAAATGTACTAAAATTTTTATTCTTATCTAAAGGAAATGGGTCTAATGATGTTAAACTTAATAATCATACATCAATTAAAGATATATGGTAAAACAATAGTTTCAATGAAAAATTATCTTTGAATAAAGCACGTGCATATTAAGCTAAACACGTGTGTTTTGTACTTTTGTCTTAGTTGTAATCTTTATTTCTTAGATAGTGTTATACCCAACTTTTCATTTTCTAACACACGTAGTCCCCACTTAACATGTCCATCCAAAAAATGTGCGAAGTTAGAATGAATTGACAAATTTAACACCCAACTTCATTGCACAGGAAAAAATAAATAAATAAATAAATACAAAATACAGAGTACGAAGGGGGGAAAAAGGGTAATTAGCACATAACGTCCCATATTTAAATAAAAAGAATTGGATATAAATGATGGTTTGTGAAATCAAATGTGTAATTAAGAATGAAAATGTAAAAAAAAAAAAAAAATGAAATGTATGGACATTTTTTGCATTAACGGTGAAAGATATGAACATTATGTACTATTTACCATTTTAATAATTTATTTGTGACTTATTTGCGCTTTTTAGAAAAATTGGGATTGTGGTTGCAATTAATTTTTTTCTTTATCTTTTTGTTTTATTTAAAGAGGGGTATATTCGTTATTTCATAATTTTTAATTGAGAAAATATGTGAAAATGACATTTTACGTAATGAAATGTGAAAAATGAAAATGCCAAAAAATGAAAGGTGTTGCTGTTATGTGCTAATTACAAAAAAAAAAAAAAAAAAATTCATCAACCATATAGTATGGCACAAAATTTCCAACATTTTACCATTTTCATCTCCCAGATAAAAGGTGCAATTTTTATTAAGCCCTTGTTTAATCCCCATTTTTTTTTTCAAATACATTTTTATCTCTCTTGTTTTTAACTACACATTTATCAATAAAATAATATTACAAGCAACGCAAAAGCTTTTCCTTTATTTTTAATAATACATTCTCTATTAATATACTATTTTAAAATGTATTTTACACAAAAAAGTGGCTCAAATAGGCAATACATTTTTCGTTAGATTATTACTATTTGCCGCAACACTATTGATTTGGATTTTTTTTAATAAAACAAAGAAAATTAGTAGATTTTCTCTAATTTTTGGTATTTATTAGAATCAGTGATTTTATGATCAAAATTAATTATTTGATAATCCATAATATATTAATCAACAACGAGATTTAAGCTTGCTAAGTATAATGTAGGAAATACTTGACTTCACAGTTTTTGAATTTCTTTCTTCGCACGGTATCAATATACCAATTTATTGAATTTCAATTTGTTTAAACATAATTAGATTCATCGATGATATTGCCATTTTGAGCTTTTGGTGGATATGAATAATGTAAATATAACTTATATTTTTTGAATAAATGAAGAAACTAGAAAAAAAGTATTCAACGCAATAGAGTTTGCCTCAGGCTAATTCTCAAATTAGTGTTCACAATTGAATAAACAAGAATCAAGAAAGTTGCACGAGAAAAGAAGCATGATAACACAGGAAATAGGAAACAACAAAAACGAATAATAATAATGACATAAAGATGCGTAAAAGAACTTCCAAGTTCCATCATACCAAGCATTAATGATGAGTAATGCTAATTAGTACTATTGAAATTACAACTTCAATTTAGGTAACATTAATGTAACATTAAATGATATGAAAATTAAATAAATCATTTAATTTTACTTTTTATTTAGTCTATTATCTAGCACCATTTAGACTGTGGTTGTAACCCCTATGAGCTTATATAGCATTATTAATTAATGATGAGTTTCTAGAAAAACATGCTATAAGTACAGAAATATTTTATAGAAAATAATTAAGACAACACTTGGTATACATTCATTGGAAGATGGAAAAAATAAAAACAAAACAGGTGAACCACATTTTGCCATGTTACCGTCTATAAAAAAATTGTCAAAGATTTTCTGTAGCTTGGGCTTTTTTTCTAAAGGGTCATTAATTATTGCAGTTCTTTCTGTAAGGGTAATTTTTGAAAAATAAAATCCATCAAATTTCATGCTAATTTGTTCCCTTAAGCAGCAGCGGACCCAGCACCCGGCAAGGGCGTGGTTGCACGTGCTAGGCTCGAGGAACAATGCCAGATCGCAGGGGAAGAGGAGACCGACGTCGGCATGGGAGAGGCTTGGGTTTTGTTTCGCCTGGTTGCTGGTTCGTCTTCTTCCTCTTTTTTTTTTTTTTTGTTTTTGTTTTTGTTTTTTCGTTTTGAAATTGGGGGGAGGCGGCCTCTCTCTCTCTCTCTCTCTCTCTCTCTCTCTCTCTCTCTTGTTTTGTAATTGGACGGCCCGTTTCACTATTTGATTCTTTTGAATCGAACCATGTTAATCGCTTTTCCCCCATTCTGCTTTTTTACTCCACTTTTTCGTAAACTTTTGTTTCTTCTTATCTAATATGTATGCCCTCTAGAAGAAGAAACCAAATTATATGAAGGAAAAAGGTAGACGAATAGAATAAAATTACATGTTTAGTATTAGGTATTTATGGAAAAGACAAAGTGGGCATCCGATAGTTTTGTAGAAGCTTACATATTTAGAAGTGGATTATTGAGATGCTTGTGAAATATCAAATTTTACCAAGTGGGCTGCATTTTTATGCATAAGATTGAGCTTTTGAGAATGGGCATATGAGATTTTTGCAAAAAATTGGATTTTTGGATTTGGGTATACGAGATTTTGGCAGAAGATTGAATATTTGTAACTGGGCGATTAAGATTTGGCCATAAGATTGGACTTTTGAGAGTGAGCATCTATATTTTTGAAGAAGAGCGAATTTCTCGAATTGGGCATTTGAATTTTCGCAAAAGATTGGATTTTTGAAATTGGGCATATGAGATTTATGAAAGTGAGACTTTGAGATTGTTCCGAAATGGCAGCAATTGAAATGGATAATGTGGATGAAAAATGGGAGACGATTAGTTAAATGACAATTTGGAGGCTTACATGGAGAACGAGATTTTTGGAAAAATTCAGAATGAGGCAATATTGCAACGTTTTCAAAACATGAGACCTCGTAGAATGCAGCTGTCTAAAATCACAGTTACATAGTAGGTTGTATCGCGTATTTCTTTAGTATTTTGGGTTGTATTCAATTATGTTTTCATATATATATATATATATATATTGAATAATTTTTAATATTATTTAATTAAATATTAATAAACAACCCCGCTTTTACGATCGTTGATTATCGGCGGTCATTTGTCAACATTCATCCGTGCTGAACTTCAATGCTAGGTCCGCCACTGCCCTTAAGTAAACATTTTGTTTTTTTTGACAAAAACTTCAATATTCATTTTAGTCTACTAAAAAATCATCAAGATTCACTCTTTATATTAATTTTTACATATTTGGTAAAATGAACTAGATAAAATTAAAAAAAGAGATTATAAATCAATAGAAATGAGTTGCGAATAAATGTATAGTATTTGTAATTCAAGAAAATGTGTATATAAAAAGTGATGTAGGACGTATTGAAATTTCACCATAGAATTAATAAACATAAGAAGAAGAAGAAGAAGCCGGAGAAGAATAATGGGAAAAAGAGAAAACGTTGGCTGCAACCAATCTTAATTTTATCAATTCATCAAATGTCTAAATTATAATGTCAAAATCATATAAATAGTAAAAATCTAGCTACGTGATGGGTTTGGAGTTTGGGCCAACCCACTAATGCAAGCCCAATAATAATAAAAATAGAAAACATAAATGATAAAACCAGTAACAATAAAAATTAAGTCTCGATCTCGATGTCTCGATGATGTCTGCATCAACTTTCCTGGGGTGGGAGAAAACTCGACTATGTCGAGTGAATAAGTCATAAAGGCTGCAATCAATCGCCCAACCATAAACTAAGGGGTTGAGCGAGCTTCTTCCGATGTCCATAAAAGCGTGTCAATGGTGGTCTGAATCTGGTGTCCCCACTAATGTCCCCTGGATGTGTGGAAGGAGAAACTGGCAAAGGAAGATCCTGCTGACTCCGATAGAGCTCCAATAAATCTAGATCAAGATGTTGTAGTGTCTCTCGAGTAATTTATGTGCAATTAGACTCAGGCCGATCAACCTAACGAACAAGGAAGCGTTGAACATCCCCATCTTTAGTCAACACAATCTGCTCATATAAAATAGTATCTTTTTTATCTTTGTATGCTAAGAAATGTGGCATTAGGTTAGAAGTGGCAAGAGATTCAGGGTCAAGGTCCACAAACGAGGGTAACAAAGGATCATTAGAGGATTGAAATAGCCTTTATAAGTAACTAAATCCTCAACATTGAAAGTATGGTGGTAGCCAAGATGTGGCAGAAGATTAATGACATGTGCATTTGGACCAACATTCTACAAAATTTTAAAAGGACGAGCACTATGAGCTTGCAATATAACATGATCCCCAATATTAAATTCAAAATGTCATTTATGAAAATCATCTTTAAGTTTATATGATGCATTACTTGTTTCAAGTCGTTTATTGATCTCAATATGCAAATCATGAAGATGATGTACAAATGAGTCAACTAACATCGACATGCTATCATGTGGGGATATGTGAATAAAGTCCAAAGGCTTCATAGGCTCATAACCATGAATAACTTCAAAGGGACTCATATTTATAGACCGATTCACAGAAGTTTTATATATAATTTGAACTGTTGGGACGATCAAATCCCAATTCCTAACATTTTCCTTGAAAATGGGACGATTACAAAAATCTATAGCACCTTTAGGTTGGATAATGGTACGACATACAACACTTGACTGAGAGGTGTCGAGAACAAGGGGTACAATACGTAGATTCATAGGAAAATTATAAATATTACCAAAGGAAGTGTTCTCACTATCATTCAAATCATCAAATTCTTCAAGTTTAGGTTCATAGATTTGATCTTCTAATCGCTCATCTATTATATTCTTTTGTTCTTCAATGACGAAGGCTCGACTAGGACATTTGGAAGAGATGTGGCCAAAGTTCTTACAGTTGAAGCATTGCAATTGAGAAGTCCTTGGAATTTCAAAAATTGTACCCTTATTTTCGAAGACAGAAGAAACATTTGATGGGGAAGGTTTCCTAATAGACTTAAGGAAAAGTGGCGCTGATGAGATCGGTGTACGGTTGTCACCATGCTTTTCATATGGAACACCACTAAGCAACTCAAAATCTCGGGCTAAGAGTAAGCGTGATCAAGAGTAGTGACACCCTGAAGGAAAAGTTCACGCCTAAGATTATCTCTTAGACCTTGTCTAAACCTACTCAAGGCCAGGGCTTCATCCTCAATGACATGAAATTTCATTCGAAATTCCTCAAATTCAGCAATATACTCAATCACTAACTGATTATCTTGTTTAAGGGCAGTCAATTGAGTAAAAATTTCAAAATCTAAGCAACCATCAAAAGTAGGAACACCCACTTTAATGTTTCTGAAAGAATACTCCTTATGACATGGAAGAGAATGAATACTGTAATGGTCATAACCTCGTTTTCGCTCATGAACCTTACCCTTATCCCTACAATCGTGTCGAAAGAATTTTTGATCTCCTTGTGGACAACGATTTTGTTTATTATAGGACACTTCAAAATTATCAACATCAGTAAAATGAGGGATCTGCTTAAAATTGTTCAGACTAGCAGTTAGGCTCCTACTATCTTCAAGATTAGTAGCCATCTCAGTTTGGACATCCGCTAATTGAGTTTGGAATTGTTGTTGATTAGTGGCAAGTTGTGTTGATTGTCTGGTCTGTTTATATATATATATATATGACAAGCTAATACTGTTGATATATGTAGAATTGCAAAGCAGGGGTCAAATACTAGTAAAAAATCCGATCACGTAAAATAAGTGAGGTAAAATGGGAATTGAACAAGTCAAGATATTCGGTTACATGAATTTTAGGTAAAATTAGAACAACAGCAACACAAAGAAATTAATCAATATAATTTTAAAAAGAAACAGTAATATAAACCAATGATAAGTAAAGCAAAAACATCCCTTTGTTTGTTGAAGTAGCTGAACCAATCAACAAGTTCGTTGAAGTAAACGAGCTAATCAACATGATCATCGAAGTACCGAACCAACAAAAGATCAAAGATATACCTTAAAAACACGTTAGAAAATACTTTTTTTTCAAACTTTTTTTAAAACTAACAGTACATAGGGCAAAACGAGGCCCAAACGAAAAGTAAATTACAAAAAACTTAGGGCCCAAAATCGAGCCCACGTACCAGTAAAGTAAACCCTATTCAGAAATGAAAAAGAAAAAGGCCACAATTGGGCCCAAAATATGGAAGCTGGTCCCGATTCCTTTTTCTTCTAGCTGCGCGACTGCTCCTCTGTGATGGTTCTTCTTGTTTTTTTTCGATTGCTTGTGCAGTGCCGGCGAGAGAGATAGAGGAGCTGTTATTACTGGTGGCAATGGTTGGGTGGTGCTGGGTTGTCTCTAAAGGCGATAGATCGAATTTGCAGTTTAGGTTAGAGATTGGAGATTATGTAGGTGATTGTCAATTTTTTTTTGTTTTGCCTGGCAGCCAACGGGTTTGGACTTGCTTGTGGGAATATGAAGCTGCTGGGAAGTGGACTGTGGCGATGGAGATGATGGTCGAGTCCTGTAGCTGCGGGTTTGTGATATAGTGGAATTAGGGACGGACGTACTGTTAGGAATTTACTTAATATGTACAGTGAAAAATTAATTATTTTTTAATTCCCACCACGGATCTGTTTTGTGTTTAGATAGAAACTGTATTGCGAATAATACCTTTGATGAATTCTGCAAACTCTTTTGCCGATTCTCGAACTCCAATGATCACGATCTGCAATCCAAGCTATCCAATTGTCCAGCCTTCAATGGTGATCCACACAGAGAACAAGAATGACGGCTAATGTTTTACTTTTCTTGTGCTACCAAGAATAATGAAAATTCCATGCAGTTTACAAACCCTAGCAACCTGTTAATATAAGCTCAAGTGGGCAGGTCCATCTATAAACTTTACCCGGTTCGATATTTAATTAATCAAATTAATTAAATTCGGTCCATAAATTAATTAATCCAATTAATTAATTCGGACCTATTAATAAGCAACTCAATTAATTAATCGTCCAACACTTGTCAATTAATTAATTGGTAAATTTTATTCTTTTGGTTCTCTTTTGTGTGTGACTCATTAGGTTCCCGATCACGATACCTAACGACGTGAATTATTATTCTTATCTAATCAAAATTGATAAATTAAAACACACCTTTTAATTTATCACTAATTCACATTCGTCGTCCCAAATTGACATCTAGCAATGTGTTAGGGCAATACATGTGATGAGAAATGTCACGTGATGTGACAAACCAAATTTTTTCGTTTATCGTGAAATTATAATCCTTTCGTCAATATGATCCAATCAATAATGAAATATGGATACGTGTCAATCTCAATTATCGATCATATCTTTTATCTCAGTGTTAGTCATTGTAAGTCGAAAACTCTTTTCCGACTTATGAGTTTACCTTAGCCAATGATTTCATTATTAACTTAACTAGATAAAATGTAGATCATAATCTCTTACTATCTAAGAGCGACGAGTCCTCTATTGATCATTCACAACCTTCATATGATTCTTGACATACCCTAACGATGCTGTATTAGCGACCCTTGGCAGAGTAACATCCAACACCATCAAAGTATGACTGTCCTCATATAAGGTACTACGATGACCTCAAGTCAAAGGACCAATTCCAATACCGAACGTTAGAAATTAACCACTAACACTCAGATAGTTATCAATGTGGAATCTCTCAGCGGGTCTCCAATGTTTTGTTCTATAACAAAATATCCATGTGTTCATTCAAGTGTCACCACACTTTAACTTGTGAGATCAGCTACTTATTTCACAAGTAAAAATGACACACGAGATGATCTATCCGTAATAACGATATCCGTATCTCGTTATTATTTCGACTACGGACGATTTAAGATTCGATCATTTGTAATTTGTATCTCACAATCACAACTCCTTGTGATTAACAAATCACCAAAACTTGAATCTACAGATTCTATTATTTAATTTATTAGAATATTAATTCAATTAAATAATAGATATTGCCATACATGCATCAATTATATATATTTAAAATATTTATGTCCAAAGTTGATTGGACCTAGGGTATAACACTTACAGGTACTAGATGTCTATGTTGTTGTAGTGTGGGCGGGGTGTTACAGATTTTGGTTTGTGTATGTATTGAGGTTGGGGTCGTTTTTTTTTTAACCGAACAGTTGAGATGAAAGTAACTAGACTCTGATACCAAATTTGATGTAGGATAGGAGAAGAAAGCAGCAAGAAGGGGTGGGGTGGGTGGGGGGAGCGAGAGAGAGAATGGGGGAAGAAGACGGTGGAGAAATCCGGGGAGAAGAAGGGAAAAAAGGAAATGTGACTTGTAGTAAAAAACTCAATTCATTTTTATTCATTCATCGTCTAACTCATCAACAATGAAAATATCTAATAAATAATAAAAACATAACCTACAAATGATGGGTTTGGACCAACCAACTACTACAAGTCCAATAATAGAAAACATAACTAAAAAGATCCAATAATAATAAAAATTAAATCTCGATGATTGATGTCCGCATCAAAAAGTGAGTACATTTCATAAATATAGGCTAAGTGATAAGGTTTTACCAAAATATGCTCGAAACTCTAAGGCCATGTTCTCTTTGCAATTTTCAAGTCGTTTTCTGTTTTCGATTCTCCGAAACAGTGAAAACGCGTTCACTTTGCTATTTTTGAAAACACGTTTTTGAAAACGAAAAAAAAAAAACACTGAAAACACAAAATGGCCAAAAGCCCGTTTTGTAAAAACTGAAGCCAAAACACAAAACACGGGAAATGAGAATTTTCTCACACTTATCCTCTCTCTCTCCTCTTTCTTCCTCTCGGTTAATACTTTCATCTCTCACACAATCACAATCGAAAATTTTCTCCAACCAAATCTGCGGGTTTTCTACGGGCGTTCAATCAGGTTTCATCTGGCTTGGTGTTCTATATAAGTTTTGTTGGGTCAGATTTGCATCTGTTTTTTCATTTGTTCGGTCTAAAATTAGATGCAGCTGATGTTGTTGGTGTAGAATCTGATGGTGATACTGTTGTGGAGGAACCAGCTTTAGAGTATCTCTGTTTATTATCACCTGTAAAAGTAGTGAATATTTATACATATATTTACACAAATACAAACAGAACAACAGGGATTAAGGTTTCTTTATTTCGATGACTTGGGATTTTTTTTTTTTTTTTTTGAGAAATATTTTGGGTTCTGTTAGGCTGCCATTAATTTTGACGAGAAGATGATGAACAACAAGTATTGATATGGAAAGAGGATAGAAGAGGTGATGACTTCTTTCTTTAGTACTTGAAAATCATCAGAATAATAATAGTTGCTGCTGTGTATGTTTTTTTAATACTATATTAACATTAAATCATTAAAATTTATTGAATAATCAGATTTTTTTGAATAAAATATTATTAAAAAAATTCTCAAAATTTCAAAGTAGATGCATTTTTTATTTTTATATTTTCTGAAATAGCTTTTTAGAATGGCAAAAAGAACGCATTTTTAAAAATTTCAAAACAGACACTCAAAACACAAAATACAAAACAAATTCAAAACTCAAAACATAAAACTAAAATACGAAGAGAACGATCCCTAAATCTCTGTAATGCATAGTTTCAATCATATTTTAATGAAGTTTGGGCACCTGTGCTAAAAGTTTATGCACGTTAATATATGTCAGCTGGGACCATAGGATTTGGATGGCATTTAGATTTTCTCTAATTTTTTATATTTATTAGAATCAGTGATTTTATGATGAAAATTAATTATTTGATAATCCACGAGATTTAAGCGTGCTAAGTATAATGTAGGAAATACTTGACATCACAGTTTTTGAATTTCTTTCTTCGCGCAGCATCAACATACCAATTTATTCAATTTCAATTTGCTTCAACATCATTAGATTCATCGATGATCATGGATGGACCCAGGGGGTGCGGGGGGCATGTGCCTCCCAACTTCTGATTTTTTTTATTAATATAAAATCATGTTTGGTATCGATTGAAATATAAATTTTAATTTAAATCAATGTTAACAATTAATTTTAATAACATATTTTATGAAATCCATAACTATTTAACTTTTATTAAAATTTACTAAAAAAATTGATTTTAATATTCATCAAACAGGAGCAAAATCACAATAAATTTTATTTTTTCTCTTTTCCTCTCGCTTTAGAACAAAATCTTTAACTCTTCATCAAACAAGAACGAAATATTGCATTTTTAACTCCATTTCGAAGTGTTCACGGTCTAGTTTTCTATGTCGTTAATGGCATATGACACGATCAATCGTAGCAAATGCTACGACTTGTCGAAGTAAGCAGTTCAAAATTAATATTTTTAAATTTCAATAATATGCTAATTTTAAAAATTCTTCGACGATCCTACGCTAATCGAATCTACAAATTGCTTATATCATCTCAAAACTTATTTCGAGAACTACATTATAAGCATATCAAATATCCAAACAGATATCGAAAATAATTAAAAATGCATTAAATGTGAGTTTTAAAGAAAGACGTTTAACTCGATTTTCTTTTAAAAAATTCAATTATTTCATTAACATTTATTATTTTTGCAATACAAATTTTTCAATGTAATTTTCATCATTTTATTAGGAAATTTTATATAGAATATGACATAAATTTTTTCGAAATTTTACATTTGAAAAAATCATATCCCATATAAATTTTCGGATACAAAATTATATGGGGTATGATTTTTTTGGATGTAAATGTTCGATTGTAGAATTTCTCCCAATTTCTTTGCAAGTTCGATTGTGCCCTCCTAACTTTTAAGTTCTGCATCCGCCTCTGTCGATGATATTGCCATTTTGAGCTTCTGGTGGATATGAATTATGTAAATATAAATTATATTTTTTGAATAAATGAAGAAACTAGAAAAAAAATTTCAACACGATAGAGTTTGCCTCAGGCTACCTCTCAAATTAGCGTTCACGATTGAATAAACAAGAATCAAGAAAGCTGGATGTGAAAAGAAGCATAATCACACAGGAGAGAGGAAACAACAAAAAGGAATAATAATAATAGTAACAACAATATAAACATAAAGAGGTGTAAAAGCACTTCCAAGTTCCATCATACCATGCATTAATGATGAGTATTGCAATTTAGTCCTATTAAAATTACAACTCCAATTTAAGTAACATTAAATGATATGAAAAATTAAATAAATAATTTAATTTCACCCTTTATTTAGTATATTATCTAGTACCACTTAAACTGTGGTTGTAACCCAATTGTGCTACATAACACTATTCATTAATGATGAGTTTCTTGCACGTTGAAGTGTGTATTTAACTATTTATATTCCTGGAACCAGGTCTACTATTCTAAAAAAATCATGCTATAAGTGCATACAGATTTTATAGAAAATAATTAAGACAACACTTGGCATACATTCGTTGGATGATTGAAAAAATAAAAACAAAACAGGCAAACAACATTTCGCCATGTCACCATTGATAAAAAATTGTCAATGATTTTCTGTAGCTGGGGCTTTTTCCTATTCTAAAGGGTCATTAATTATTGCAGGTCTTTCTATAAGAGTAATTATTGAATCCATCAAATTTTCTGCTAATTTGTTCCCTTAAGCAGCGTCGGACCCAGCACCTGGCGAGGGGGCATGGCTGTGTGTGCTGGGTTCCGTTGGAATAGTGCAAGATCGCAAGGGAAGAGGGAGATCAGCGCCGACATGGGAGAGGCTTGGGTTTTGCTTTGCCAGTTGCTAGTTCGTCTTCTTCCTCCCTCTTTTTTTTTTTTTTTTTTTGTTTTGAAATTGGGCCCTTTGTTGGGCAGCCCGTTTCTCTTACTTTTTTGTGAAATTTTGTTCTTCTTATCTAATATGTATGCTCTCTAGAAGAAAAAAACAAATTATATGAATGAAAAAAAATGCAAAAATAGACTAATAGAATAAAATTAAATGTTTGGTATTACGCATTTATGGAAAAGACAACGTGGGCATCCGATAATTTTGTAGAAGAATAAATATTTAGAAGCGGATTATTGGGATGATTGTGAAATATCAAATTTTACCAAGTGGGCATGGCATCTTTATGCATAAAATTGAACTTTTGAGAGTGGGCATATGAGATTTTTGCAAAAGATAGGATTTTTAGATTTGGGTATTGGAGATTTTTCCAGAAGATTGAATATTTGGAACTGGGCGATTAATATTTGGTTATAAAATTGGACTTTTGAGAGTGAGCATCTATATGTTTGCAGAAGAGCGAATTTCTTGAATTTGACATTTGAATTTCTGCAGAAGATTGGAATTTTGAAATGGGCATCTGGGATTTGTGAAAGTGAGAATTTGAGATTGTTCCGAAATGGCAGCAATTGAAATGGATAGCATGGATAAAAAATGGAAGACGATTGGTTGAATGACAATTTGATGGTTTACATGGAAAAAGAGATTTTTGGAAAAATTGAGAATGAGGCAATATTGCAACGTTTTCAAAACATGAGACCTCGTAGAATGCAGTTGTCTAAGATCACAGTTACAAAGTAGTTTGTTTAGGTTGTATCGCGTATTTCTTTAGTATTTTTGATTGTATTCAATTACGTTTTCATATATATATATATATATATATATATATATATATATATATATATATATAATTTTTAAATTTTAGTGCGTTTACATATATATTGAATAATTTTTAATATTAATAAACGATTTCGCTTTTGCAATCATTAATTGTCGATGGTTATTTCTCAATGTCTGCCTGAGCTGAATTTCAATGCTGGGTCCGCCACTGCCCTTAAGCAAACATTTTTTGACAAAAAACTTCAATATTCATTTTATTCTATTAAAAATTATCAAGATTTACTCCTCTTTACATTAATTTTTACATATTTGGTAAGATAAACTAAACAAAATTAAAGAAAGAGATTATAAATCAATTGAATTGAGTTGAGGATAAATGTATAGTATTTCTAATTCCAGAAAACGTGTATATAAAAAGTGAGTTGAAAGTTTATAACTATTTCATAAACATAGGCTAAGTGATAAGTTTTTACCAAAATATGCTCGAAACTCTAAATCTCAGGTAATGTACAGTTTCAATCATATTTTAATGAAGGTTTGGGCACACGCGTTTAAAGTTTATGCACGTTAATCACATATATGTCAGCTGGGACCATAGATATATGTCAGCTGGGACCATAGGATTTGGATGGCATTTAACACCCCTCCCCCCTGTTGGATAGAATAATAGTAACGTGCAGAAAAAGTTATTAATAGATCGAGTCTCGTGACAGCACGATGTCTTAAAGCGAAATTGCCCGTCGATAACTGCTGCGACCTCTGTGGACAATCACCTCCAGGATACAACGATCAAATAAACCAATTGTGCAACAATCACAAAAGGTTTTCAGAACTCTTAAGTGTACTCCAAAAATTTATAAAAATAAGAACAATATTTGTACTGTATAGAAATAGATAATCTCGTTTTTCTTGTTGTTTTCTAATACCCAAAAGTGTGTTTATATAGGCAGAAAGAGATGTAACTTCTTCCACCATGATCTAGTATTAAGTTGCAGATGTAATGGCCAATGGTAATGGGTATTAATATTAGGCAGTTAAAACTGTCATATTCTACTGGCTAGTTGACCCAATAAATAATTCCGAAAATAATTAAAAAAAATTATTATTATTTTATTAGAATCAATAAAGCCAATCAAAGACTTTTTAAAGACTTTTTAATATAGTGCGTGAAGCGTGGCTCGAACACCTGATCTCCCACACAAATTCCACACTTTTCACCTGTTGGGCACTTTATCTTAATTAATTATTTTTTTCACATATTATATTTATTGTATAAATATATAACACCCCCCCCCCCCCCCCCTCCTCTCTCTTTCTCTATTCATTTTGGTTATATATACAGAGGTACACGATTATAATAATAACATTAAAAAGGGATAGTTATAGAGAGAGAGATGGTAACAGAGATTGTGAATGTGGAAGTGGAGGAGACGATGTTGAGTGAGTGTTTAGCATATTCTAATGAAGCAAAGAAACTGCCATTACTGTCATTAAACCATGTCTCTTTTGTCTGCAAATCCGTTAAGAAGTCCGTGCAGTTTTACGAGCAAGTTCTTGGATTCGAGCTCATCAAGAGGCCTTCCGCTTTGAACTTTGCAGGAGCTTGGTATGTATGTACATTCATTAATGTACCAAACACTGATGCATATAATTTCGATAGCATAAATAGGTGTTGGCACGTAATCCATCTACATCTTTTCTAGTTCGTGAATGCTATTACTAATCCAATTTGAGTTTAATTTGTAGGTTGTTCAACCATGGAATAGGAATCCATTTGCTTGAAGCTGCAGAAAATGTTCCAAACCAAAAAGAGAAAATAAATCCGAAAGACAACCACATTTCATTCCAATGCTCAAATATGGAACTCATAATTCAGAAATTGGAAGAAATGAAGATAGAATATGTGAGAGCAGTGGTTAAAGAAGGAGGCATATCAGTGGATCAATTGTTCTTCCATGATCCAGATGGTTATATGATTGAAATTTGCAATTGCCAAAATCTACCAGTTCTCCCTCTTAATGATAATCTCACGACATCATCTTTCTAAGTATTGTGAGTTTTTTTTCTTTCCTTATTTTAAATTTATCAATTTTTATTTATGATTTTCCTTTTTTATATTTTCTGAATGAATATATTATTTCTCATTTTTTTAGTAATTATGGTTTTTGTCATATAAAATTTTATTGGTATTTTTTTACTTATGGATTTTTTATTTTTTATTTTTAATAACAAAAGCTACCGGAGTTGGACAGAGTACAAAAGAATAAAGCGACAGGATTGAAAATTGATCCAGAAATTAAAATCTCTTGAATTTTTGACCCTACCATTAAGGTGCCATTTTGCAAAGTAGCATGTGAAATCCAAGTGCTTGTAAGATTACATATGAATTTAATTAAATGAGTGACCTTATTTAATTACTGTGTATTTACCAATCACAGGGAAGGAGATGATGTGCAGTAGAGAGAGGATCTAATGCTGGAGAATTTGAAGATGGAAATTATGGACATTTCAATTTGAGTGCAATTTCACGTGAATATTGTAAAATATATGTACGGATAAGATAATAATTTTTATGTATACTTCAATATTTTGTAATTTTCAGTCTGAGGTCAAATGATGTGAAAAATATTATCAGATTAAACTTGAGTAAAACAAGAGAATGTTTGACATTCGTGAACTCCTCTCTCTCTCTCTCTCTCTCTCTCTCTCTCTCTCTCTCTCTCTCTCTCTATATATATATATATAACACTTGTACTCGAACTTTTCTTGGAGGTTTGACATGTACCCCAATCTATTGACAGAAAAAAGGAAATCAAATGAAGAGATAGATGCCAACTTTATTTCTATAGTTACAAACGAAGAGGTTCTAACAAACCATGAAATCTTCCTCATCATCTTCTTTTGATATTTAACTATGTTATAAAACTAAGGGGAAAAAAAATTAAGAATAAAAAAGCAATTAGATTAGAATTAGATATCAAGTGTAAATTTATAATAACAGAGACCCTAATGTGAGTTCTAGTGACTACAATCAAAATAGAATAAACTTTTCTTTTCTAGAGTTAGTAGCTATTTTTTATCATCTATAATTTTATAACACTTCTCATTGAATGACTACTTACATAATAAGTGCATCATTAAATGTTACATCTATATCATTCTTTATATTTTCTTTTACACTGTCGCGTGGCAACACATTATTGAACAGTTTAAATTTTGCACAATTTTTCACTCAATCAACACTTGTCAACACTGATAATGTCAACAATCATGTCAAGGAAAGTGTGCACAAGTGGCATTTTCCTCATTGAAAATCATATTCGACAAAAAATCACTAGGATAAACGTATCAATAAAGGAAAAAAGGTACAACTAATTTTATATATATATATATATATATATATTTATAAAAGTAGAGTAATCAAATAAAAATTGAGCGAAGGAAAAAAGTACAAATATTCCCTTCATTTTAATGGATGAAAATCCTTATATTCAACCATTCAAATTTTGTCCACAAATGTCTTTAATATCATCATCTTTATACAAAATATTCATCTATTTATGTTTGACTGTAGTCAACATGATAGTCCGATAAAAATATATTTGGTTATTGCTCTCTTTAGGAATCTCATATATAATTTAAGAGTAAAACTATGAAGTTATATTGAGAGTAAATGTCTTTTTAAGTTATGTATTGACTATCTTATTTAATGCACTCCACCTTGGATGTCAATTATACTAAGAATATGTCTGGATAAAACTTTACTTAGAAAAACTATGTGAAAAAAAATCATACTGAAAAATGTTATATTATTCTTTTAAATAGCTTATCAAAGTTTTCACATTTAAATTCTTATCAATAATATTAAGTGGGACAAACCTTGGCCAAGGAAAAAGAGTACAACATGTATGTACTCCTCCTCATAACAATATCATTTGAGCTATATGCTTTCGACATATTAAATTCTTAGGAATTTATGTAAATATTGTTAATAATCATAACAAATGATTTGGTTATCACCACATTAATTATACGTATATCAAATATAATGCATTATCAGGCTAACAAAATATCAATTTGTGATTGTAGTCACCATAGGAGCAATTATCTATTTTTACAAGTTTTTGCAAAAAAATTATTATGTCAAGAGTCGTGTTGTAAAATCCCAAATTTCTCATTGAGACTTAGGTACAAAGTTTGAGAACTCTAGGATCAAACTACACTCATTTCAATTCTTGAAGGACCAAAGTGGAACTTTGAGGAGTAATACTTTCATTTTAAATGTGATTAACTTATATGGCTTACTTGTGATTCTATAAATCACTTGAGGATCAGAATGCAATATGGTAGGTATCGTTCACTCGAACACTTGTGGTTTACACTCATCCAAATAGGCTGTTTCTACATTTTTTTTTCAAGTTCTTTTGCAGTTGGTAGTTTTCACTCTACCACTAATGTAACACTTAGTACATGTATTTTTATCTATTTAACTATTTTTAATGAAAAAATTATAATTTTTTTTAGTAAACGTTGTTTTTGGTTATCATATTATAAAATGTAGTATACAAACTGTAAATTTAGGAAATATGGTATATAAAGTGTAAATACAACCTATATGGAGGGTGTGAGTGACAAAATCCATAGGGAGCAAAGTGATAATAAAGGTAAGAATTGACAAAAAAAAAATGTGAGTTAAAAGAGAAGAACATGTTAGAAAATAAGAGAAACAATATACATATTTTTATAGGGTACGTGAGCGTTCTAATTTTTGTGTAGGAAAAAGTTAAGAAAGAAAAAAAATTACATTGTAAAATTTTCTTAGTCAATAAAGTTTTCTTCTGTCGTGGTCATTGTAAATTTATCGAATCACGTGCATTGATTTTTTCCTAAGTAAAAGAGTACTAATAGATATAGATTTGGGCCAGTTTGCATGCCATTTTTGTTTGGATATCTTGACTTACTGAAATATTTTAGGAGAAAATTACCTTAAATCGTGTTTTTAATGTTTCAATTTATACTAATTATATTTTTTCAATCTCTATATATACTGTACATATATACTAAAATGTCGATGAATTCTTTTCACCCCTGCTCGCACACCTTCATTGATGTCGGCCTAGTGCTGACAACCATCCAGAAAACTCCCGAAGGCCTCACGCCATCTTCAAGTCATCAAATCGGCCACGCAACCTACTCTCGACTCTCTTTCTTCTTCGATTTGATTTTCTCTACTTATTCTTAAATAAAAAGTTTAATTTTGGAGAAGAAAGATGAGCTTAAATAACTAGAATGTCATTGAATTTTCCATCGATTGATATTGAATCTGAGGACTGCCATCGAACTGGTGGAACAAAATCAATGAATCGGCCAAATGGCAAGATGTATTATTCTTCACTCTTTGTGTTGCTTATGGCCTCGTTTTCGTCGTTGCCCTTGTAAGTAACAAAAATAGATTGGTGGATTTCATGCCATGGGCTCACCTTCAATGTTGTCGCCGATGACTGTAAACCATATTTCCACCATGGGTACCACAGGTAACTAGTAGATAACATATGTAATTGTGACATTTTTTTTAATAAATGATTATGACCTATAAATTGGGTAATTTGTAACTAAGTTGTTGTTTTGTCCCCATATTTTCAAAATATATTTTTCTCCATCTAATTTTTAAGTACACATTCTTCAATTAAATAATATTACACATAAACAAAAAAAAAAAAATTCTAAATTTTTATTTTTATTTTTTAACCACACATTTTTAATCAAAATATTATTCCAAAATACATTTTGGACAAAAAATGGGGCTCAAACAGACTCTTAATATTTGATTGTAACTCAAAAATTACACGATATGTGAATATAGTCTTGTGAAATTTGTGACTTAATATATGATAGTAACCTATAACTATTGTAGCTATGAAATTTTCCCATATTTTAGTGGTGTAAATCGGAACTTATTGAATCCAATTATCATTTTACAATATCTATAAATAATTATTCATTTTCATAACTAATTGTATAAATAATCATAATTAATGAATTTGCATAATCCAAATCACAAAAAGCCTTAATCAGCTTTTTAAAAAGATAAAATTAACTTAATTTGTGTTTCCAGTTTCTTTGCTTTTCTTTTCTTTTTTTTAATGCGACCAATGTAAATTGTGTAATATCTTGAAGATTTTTATTTTTCATCGGACTCTGCTACTCCTGTCTAAGATAATTTTATACTGAAAATCATAACGAAATTCTTGTGTAGATAGGGTAGAAATTCTTGTGAACATTCATAGAAGAGCTTCTGAAATATTCGGACTGGGCCATATCAGATGGGTCAATTTTAAAGAGGAAATATCACCCCATAACTAATATATATAAATAATTCCGTTTTTACATTTCAAATCCATTTTCAACAACAACCACGCTATGTGTACAAAGCGGGTTGACAAACCCGGGTTACAAAGTGACGTGGCAGTTATTAAAAAAAAAAAAACTTTAAATTTTGAAATTCAACCTTCTCTCTCTCAACCCGTTCACTGTTCTCTCTCTCCACCCATTCCCCCAAATTGAAGCCTCGATCGAAACCCTGAAATAATAACCTTTCCTCCGACAACAACATGAAGTCCGGCACGACCCTCACCTCCGGCGTCACCAATATCTCCGGCAGCTGGTGAACACCCAACTCCACGCCGTATTTTTTTGTGATCAACTCTTAGCAAACACCATTCATATGTAAGAATTTTGTTTTGGCCGTGACTTTCTGCTTTTCTAGATGTCGGTTTACTCTACATTTTCTCCAGCCGTAACCCTTTTCATTTTTGTTCTTGCTGTGGCGTTTTTGCATTTATTTCAGTTTTGCTTGCTTGATTGTTGAATGAGTTTAAAAGGAATGTTGATGTGGCGTTGATTTAGATCACACCTGTATTGAAAAGGATGATTTTTGTTATTATTGTTTGGGGGTAAAGAACATTGTCTGTGACAATTCAATGAATTTGCCATGAAATTATCAATTTTGTTACCAGATGATTGCATTTTTACTTCTGTTTGTACTGGCTCTTTCTGCAATAGAAACAACTTCTTGATGACTGCAAAGTAAAGCAAGAATAGAAGGATGATAAGCTCCCCAGAAAAATGGTAATATGTTTAGCCAAAAATCATGCTTTTTTGAATTCTGTAATGTGTTTTGAAAGGGCATTAATGATTAGTGTAACACTAGGCATAATTTAAATTTTTTTACAATTACAAAGATAAATTGATTAATTTTGGTATACAGTATTTTTTAAAAATATTTACTATATCACAATGTAGTAATTGGATTTTAAAAATCACATAGTAAATGCTGAATTTTTATTTTGTAACGATGTAGATACGAAAATTTTTAATTATTTTTCTCTTTGGGTGCCGAGCTGCTTGCCAATTTCTCTCTAAGGGTGACTTAGTGAAAAATTGAGGTGCATTTGACATATACTGTAATATATTGTATAAGATAAAATTATTTTTATACGATATTTGGTGTTGTTCTGCATTCTATCTTTAGTTAAAGTGACGCACACATTAATGTGTATTTCCTAATGATTGATCCTCACTCATAATGGTTATCGGACAAAAGAATAGGGATGCCAATTTGGCTCACTGGCTGAGGAGGCTCGTGGCTTGGTTCGGGAAGCTCGGAGGAATCGAGTCGAGGCTTAAGTAGAGCCTCAATTTTGGGCATCGGTCCGAGTCGAGTGTCTCACGAGCTAATTTTGACTTGTAAGACAGCACCACTGCCATTATTATAGGTAGCCAACAGCTGCCTGTTTCAAGCAGCTATAGTTGGTTGCCTGTAATACAGGTACTTGTAACTACCTGAAACAGACAGCTGTGTAGCTGCCTTTTTTTTTATTAAAAAAATAGGTTGCTTGGCTCTGGCTCGGGCAAAAATAGCCATTGCTGCATATCACTCCAAGCTTCATATTGAATAAAAGAGTCCCAAGCCTAACCTGTCAATTTCCAAATTTGGATATTGTATGAGGGTCAAAGATTTTTGAATTATTTTTATTCGTCTAGTTAATTCTCTCATAATTGTCCGATAATATTTATATATCTAATGGATGTGTTTAAATAAGGATCACTCCAAGTTTACTTCTATTTTTATGGATCAATATTGTTATATTTTTTACTCAAATTCTATGTGATTTGGAAGTTTGATTCATTAAGGAAACCTAGATAATGTTAATTTGAACGTCCGGTTTGATAAGGGATCAACTTTTATCATGAATTGGGAGTTTGATTAGTAAAATGATTTTCGAATGGATGACAAGTGTTTTGGAATCATTGGGATGGAGCGCAGCGCTGGAACGGAAAGGATGAACATGCGTTGGGTGCCCTAGCGCCACAATGCCCAGCAAGAAGAAATTGGCCAGCAAGGTCGGTGCTGGGTGGGTGGTGTTGCGACGCTACCTGATCGTGTGTAAAAAGGGCTCCTAATTGTTTCTTGCCGCATTTTTGTGTTTTACTTCATCTATAACTCCATGATTTGTCTCATATATATACTCCATGATACTTGATACTTTTCAAGAATGTTGGTTGTACCTAAACCATTTTAAGTATGAGTAATGTTAAGCAGTCCCTCCATGCGGTTCATCCTAATGTCAAGTAGTCCCTCCATGGTTGCAATTAGGCATTGAATGATAAATGGAATTAAATGATTGAAATTGCAACTTCATTGAGACTAAATATCATTACTTTTTAAGCATGATGGTTGTGCATTTCAAGTGTCCAAGCAGCAATTGTCGAGGCTTAGATTAACTTCCCCTATCTCCTATTTAAGTCCATATTTGAGTCTCATTATCTAAATACTTATTTCTCTTCAAATTCATTTTCAACTACATATTTTTTCAATAAAATAATTTTTACGTAAATTCAAAATTTTCTCTATTTTTTAAATCATACATTCTCCAAATAGTCATTATTATAAAACTTTTTTTTTTTTGTGAAAAATAGTGCTCATACAAGGACTAAATGTTGATTAGGTTGTGATTATTAGACTATGTCTAAATCTAGTAAGAACGTTTCGCCTATATCATTTTAGATAATGGGTATTTATTCTTATTTAAGTTTGAAAAGTCATTTGCTTAACGTGTAGAAATAATATTTTTTGGTAATTTATCTCTGCTTTAATTAGTCATTATTGAGTCCTCGCTCCATTGTGATACAAGCGATTCCAGCCTAGAGAAACTGGTTTGTATTTTATTTTAGCAAATATTGTGGATTTAATTATTGTTATTGCATCTAAACGATTCAGAATTTTCTCTCTGTAGTCAGAACTTTAATTTCTTTTATTAAGGTTGTGTGGATCGACTGGGGCAGGCAATGAGTCTAGCTATCTATGAGCAATCCACCGAACATATCGACTAGGTCTGGATAGCTAGCTCACCCCTCCACCTCTAAGAAAACCAAATAAACACAATTTGGGTTTCCAGATTCACTTAATGTCACCCTAGTTGGCTTAGTTTCCTAGTTTGATTCGTCCACAATGTTATGAACCAACTATTAGAGCAATTATGGTATATTGAAGCCAACTCTAAATCCACCTAAATTCTTAAAATAAACTGATTACTCGAATATTCTGTATCACCCTGCAAGATATATAAATGAGATTTTCTTTCTCCCATTAGCACAACACTGATTCATTTGACAACCTTTAGGACTCAATCTTCAATAGTGTACATGTACCTTTTGAATCAAGAGTACTTGACGAGATAGATTTTTCTTGAGAACTGGAGCACATCTCACTGCATCAAGTATTCTAACTATCTCATCAAACATTTTTATTCTGACCCGACCAATACTAGCTATCCGACAAGGTGTGTTGTTGTCGGTCATTACAACACTTTTTTAAACTTCTTCATTATTGAAAACAATTTCGATTGGATGACATATGAGAAGTGTAAAATGTATAAAAAAAATCAAGTTTCATCAGGTTTGAAATTAGACAATAGTAGAAGCTCTCCATCATTGCTACGATTTTTTGCAATACTTACTTTTCCTAAAGTTTATGATTGTTGATTTACAATTGACTTTGATTTATTTTGCAAATTATAGCAATCGTTTACCAAGTGCTCTTTTTTCTTACAATAATTACAAAATTTGAAGTTAAATTTTGATTTGTCCCTCGAACGACCATAATGAACAATGAGATTATCTCCATGATCACCAGATGTTACAAGATGTTTTATCTTTTCCATTGAATATAGAGCATTTCTAATGACCTAAATCTTGGAATTTGAAATTAGTACAAAAACAACAACTTCTTTTTTCTTTCATAAAATTGGGTTAAATTAAGATTTTCTTAATGTTCTTTTAACTTTGTAGTTACCCTTACGTTCTATTACAAGTTCTAAAATTTATTGAAAACAAATGATATAAAGTAGATAACTTTGATTTGTTAAATAACGAAACTAAAACGAAGGGTTAAAATGAACATTAGCGTGCATTAATGAAGTTAAATTCAGTAACGCGCTACCCAACGATCAATCTTAGTTGGACCATTTATCATATTCATAATTTTATGAAATTTTTACAATATTTTTGAAATTCATTCAAGTAAACATAGTGAAATTTTAGAATTTTCCAAGATAATTTAGGCACTCCAATAGATGCTCAAGCATGTAAAAAAACTATTCTCGGGTACACTAAATATAGCAAACAAAAAATGGGATAACTTATCCTACTGATTCTAAAGCCATCAAACAGAGGACGCATAGGGTTTCAAACCCTACTAGTTTTGTCAAAAAATTCAAAGAATTTTGTCTGGGATGACGCGTCAAATTTAGGCAGTAAGCTGAAAATTTTTGTTTACAAGTCTAACGTTTAGTCTTAACTTCTTTAGCAACTTTAATTATATGCATACTTAAACCAAATAACAATTCAAATATCCACTTCGAAAGAAAGAACTAGGAAATCTTAAAGAAAGATAAACTAACATCTTTTATAAATTAAAAGTAAGTTGCATAACTAGTAAGAACTGGAAACTCTTCAAATGTGACTGATTACACAAATGAAGCACCTTTCTCCCTTATGATCCTCCGCAATCCACGTAACTCCTACTTGCTCGATCATCATTTAATTTGAAAAATTTGTCAACATAAAAGGTGTGAGCTTTTAGCTGAGTAGGACTAATATCACATGGTGCACCCTTTAGGTCATAAAGATATATACATATATACAAAGTGATATGAAAGAATTTAACATTTCACGTAAATGAATACCGGCAATTCATGATTCCGAAGAATCCCTTGGGGTTGTAGAAATCGGTTATAGCCATACATAAACTTCTTTGTTCATAACTTCAAAAATTCTAACACACATCACAAGCATACTATATATACATAATGAACAAAAAGAGTATATACTTAGCACCACCTACCTTGATTTTCTAGAAATATAAAGGAAAAAAATGTGTAAAAACATTTCCCCTTCACACATTTGCTATTCCTTTAAACTTAACTTAATATAAAAGATATTTTAGAGAGAAATAAAAGCAAATTCGAATTCTAGAAGAGGTGCAGTGAAAAAGTGACTTTCCTCTTGTAACTTCCATTTTTAATGAAAAACTAAATAGAGAGTTATATTATCATTAACCTTGTTAAATTGAGTTTTTAACTAGGAATTTAAATAATTTTAAATCCATAAAAAAATAGTTCTAACAAAATTTTGATAAAACATTTACATAATAAAAAATAGAGGAAAATGAATTATTCATATTATTTGTAATCTATCTCTATTAATGTCACTAATCAAACAATTATTTCATTCAATTAAGGGATAATCTCATTAGTAAGACATTAAGTATGATCTATTTCAAATTTAAGAAATAAGGTTTACTTTTTCAAAGATGATATTAATTTAAAATTTATTTATTTAATAATTAATTAAAAAATTTATTAATTAAATATATTTGGTCACAATATTATATAATATTGTCACAGTTATGTATTAATCACAATTACATACGCCATAGTCACAAACAACAAATTTTATAAGTCACAATTTATTTTTCAATCACAAATTAAATAAATTAATTGGTTACATATTATTTTTTGGTCACAAATCAAAACAATTATGAGTCACAACTTATTTCATGATCACAAAATATCAAATTAATATATCACAAATTATTTTTAGGTCATGCAATATCAAATTATTGGTCACAGTTTAACAAATTTTAAAATGACACATTATTTATTGATCACAATTTATCTATTTCATTGATCACGTATTGTTTATTGGTCACACTCCAACCAATTTATTGGTCATAATCAACAAAACGATATGTGACCACCACCACCTCACCACTACCACCAGTAGCACCACTACCAACACCACTACAACAACAGCAGCCAACACCACCCCTAAACACCACGACCGCCACCTGTACCAATTACCACCACCATCTCCATCTCCACTTTCACCCCACCTCCACCTTCTCAAATCCATCACTGTCAACGTCGCCACTACCGTGATCACCATCACACTCCACCACCGTCGACCACAATTGGTTATACCCAACATCTACACCATCTTTGCCACTGCCGAACACCTTGACTACACTACTACAACATCTCTACCACTGTATCTCCACCACTGTCGAACACCATTGCCCGCACCACCATGACCATCCAAATAAATTGACACACTCTCCACAACATAGACCACCACCACCACCACTGCACAATTCAACACAATACATTGCACATCGCACACCACCACCTCGCACCGTACACATCATCATCGTCAAACACCACAGCCAGAGCCATCTCCATTAACTCACGACAACAGATCAACACCATTGCACACTACACACCGACCAGAGTCAACACCATGTAGCCAATACCACCGCACACCACGACTGCACATCACCACCGCAACATCGCACTGCACACCGCATCGTACACCTCCACCATTATCGCAATAGCAAAACCAACACACCATCACCACCACCACCACCACCACTATACCACAGAATCACTATCGAACCGTCTATCACAGAACCATTCAAAAAGGAAGCATAATGGATCTGCATTGTGCTCAATGGAGATACGCTACAACGCACCTATGCCATGATGAGTAGTAGAAGTGAGCGCCTTGAGAGTCGCCAGATTAGGTTCACATGAAGCAGCTAGGATATGTTATTTTCAAAATGAATTAGGGTTTGTGGGGATGGGTAAAGTGAATGTTGTAGATTAATTTAATTTAATTTATTATTATTATTATTATTATTAAAAAAAATTATCATTTGATTTGTGAACAAAAAAACTTTCAAATTTGATTTTTGAAACGGTAACTTAAAATATTTGGTTCCAGGTAATTTTCAATTCAATTAACTTGATATAATTGTTCTTAATATGCAAAATGATGAGTTTTTAACTAAAAATATTTTATAAAAACACGTGCATGATGATTCAAATTTGGATTGTCTATGTGAAATACCTTGCAGATGACTATTGTAGAACCCAATTATTTATTAAATCTTTGTAATCAAATTTACTTAAACTTTACGTCTAAAATTTTTGGGCTTTTAAATAACATATGGCTGAGACTTCGTAACTCGTTTCTTAATATCTTAAATGAGCTACATCAACCAACTTAAAAATATAAACTTAGGGACGTTACAGTACCATAGACTTCTTCGATGGTGAAAATATCACAATTATATAGTGTCATGTCTCTAAAAGACATGTATGAGGCAGACAGTTAACATAGCAAAATCAATCCCTAAGTCTTCTTCATCATCTTTGACCTCTAAGGTCTCCAAATTAGCGACGATTTCTTTTAGAAGTAGCTAGATGATTATCAAGAGATGTACCTTCCATCATATTATGAGATTATAGATGTTGCCTTAGATACAATTTGCTAGTAATTCTCTTTGTCATGCATAATTGTTCTAATTTTATCCATAATGCAGCGGCTGATTTCTCTTTCAAAACTTCCTAAAGAATATTATTTGAGAGATAAAGATATATTTGAGACATGGCATTTCGATCCCTCCGTTGTTGCTCCTCCATAGTCCAAGTGTAGACATCATGTCAAATCCCAATAACGTGTCGTCCAAATCCATCTGAGTGAGTACTACTCGCATCTTTACCCGTCATAAAGAAAATCTTGTATTGCAATCTAATATCAGAGTATAATACTTCATTATTGTCATCACGAAAAATCTTTATCTTCCTAAAGATTTCAACACCCAAACCTTTGGCACCACTTGTTATGACCAACCAAGATACAAGAATCACTCTAATACCACTTTGTTGAGAATTCGGCCAAATAGTAATGACAAGAAAATAAGGGCAATATGAAAATAATGGATCATAAAGAAAACAAGATTTACATGAAAACCCAAATCCAGGAAAACTACGGGCAGAGGCAGAGAATTCATTATAATCTATAGTAAGGAGTTACAAAAGATCTCTTTGGACCAATAACTAATTGGACAATTGGTCAATTCTAATTTGTATTGTACACCACATATTTATAACCAAAGAAGTCCTAAAATATTAGGACAATTAATACATGAAGAGTTTAATATAAGGTGAAGTCCACATACAATAGGTAAAATCAATAGTGGAGAATTTGGGATGATATAGGAATTAAATTCACATTAGACTCCTTCAAACATTTTCAAGTCTAATAGAAATTCCTACTCCCAATGGGATTCCAAGTAGAACTTCAATTAGAATTCGCCAAGTAAACTTGAATAAGACTTCACAATAGCATTCCATATAGAATTCTTTATTAATGTGCACTTTAATTAGAACTCTCAATTATTTTCAATAAAGAATTCAGGTCACTCCCAAATTTTAACACAAAAACTGATTGACTTGCGGAATAGATGAAAGAAATTGTATTGTGTTCTGCAATGATAGAGAGTTCGTATAAAATCATCACGTAATATTGTTCTTCACAATCAAGAGCATTTTCAATGTAAATATGAATTGTTAAAAAAATTGAAAAAGGGTAAAATGAGCCGTGTTTAAAAAAATTAAAAAAAAAAAAATTCGATGCAATCTGACATTGACTCTATCAAACTTTATGTGGAGAGGAAAAAAAATTGTCTAGAATCTAAATTTACAAGCTCATATGTTGACTCAACAAAAATTATATTTTCTTTGCAAATTTAAATTTGATTTTGTTTTTATTTTATGTAAATAAAAGACACCTAGACAATATTATTGGGGTCGTAGATAAAATTCATATGAGATCAATTTCGAACTTGAGTATCCATTCATTAGACATTAATGTCAATTGTCCTATAAATTGAAAGTTCTTCAATTTCTATGTCACTTAATAGCAATCCATAAAATGCATTGAAGATGACTCAGTGCCATTTATATGAGCTTTTTATGCAACATGAAAGTTCCAAACACTTTCTATTTTTGGTGCATTTTAATGTGTAAAGCTTTAGATTTGGTATAAAACAATCTAGATTGGTGTTACATAAGCTGTTTCCAAATTTCTCTAATTATCGTGAAGGTGTGTGAGATAGGGATGACAAAAAAAAAATCGTTCAACTCGAAACCCGTGAGGCCCCCCCCCCCCAAATCCCGAACGGGGTGGGGATTACCCGCTTAATCGGGTAAACGGGGGCGAGGGTCATTGCCCCGAAGTGAGTACATGGCGGTATAGAAATCATATTCCCCGTCCAGCTACACGTCTCATTTAAAGTTAATTGTAAATTAAAGTTTTTTATCAAACAAAAATAATAGATTTATCATATTTTTAAAGAGAACATAAGTTGTTTCTAACAAATTGGTAAAAAAATAATAATATTTACTAGGTGAAGATATAAAAAAATAAAATAAAATAAAGAAACAGAAAAAAATGAATTGGGCTATAAATGGGACGGGGGACTTGCCCCTCCTCGAACCCTTTTAAACGGGTATGGGGATGGGGCCAGGGGCGGAGCCAGCCCATCGAAGTAGGAGGATCCCAGAGTTAAAAGGGTTGGGGGGGGGGGGGTGGGGGGCACGGGCCCTAATTTTTTTTTTTGAAACATTATCTGTTAAAATGAGGGAAGTTGATACATTGTGATGGAGAAAGAAAACAAATGAACATAAATTAATGTACATTATTAACCAAAAAATCAAGAAACGTATAAAAAAAACACTAATATTTAATTTAACAAAATCATACATTATTACAAGTGTCCCTTTCGAGTTTAAGTTTCTGGATTGGTATGGTTTAAGTTTTTTATTCATTTAAGGATAAAATGGTAAATACAAATGATAAATTTTTAAAATAAAAACAATTGTCAAAATGATAAAAACAATTCTCTCTCTCATTCTCCTCTCTTTCATAAAAATTGAACTGCACAATCTCATTATTCCACATATACTACTATATCACCGATATTTCATCATCATAATGATAAATAATATTATTCATCTACAACAACCATTCCAAAAAAAGGTTTAGGTACAACTACCATTGTTAAGAAGTTTTTAATTTTAAATTGACTCTATTTGGTGAACAAATAATGATCTACAAAGAAAAATCACGTGCATAAATAAATTTCACTTGAGAACCTTAAATGATAATGTTAGTATGTTACCACGCGTTTCCGACACCATATGTTTGTCATGTGGTCATGTAAAGTTCAAATAATGGAAACATGCGTATCATAATTTGGATACAACAAATGGCAGGTTGTAGACCCCACGTGAAATTTGCCCTATTACAAAAGGACATAAAATTTATTTGTAAATGTTAAATCTTATATGATGGATGGTAACATTATTGATGAAATAAAATCATTGTTTGGCCCCATTTGAATTTATAAATTTTGAAATAGTGGTTGATTAGAGAATGTGTGATTGAAAAATACTGAAAAGTTTTAGAATTGTGTGTAATATTATTTTATTTGAAGAATGTATGGTTAAAATTAAGAAACAAAATTTAACTGGGGGGCAAAACATGGGGAAAGCATATGCCAATAGTAAACTAGTCTAATAAAATCATGATTTCTATTTTCATTGACGGGTTTTCAATTACGTAGACCATCTATAAGGTGGACACCAATTTAAAATAAAATAAAATTTCATTTGATTGTCGAATATGTTACCATGATGGTTGATATACCTACATTAAATTAGAAAGTGTCCATTAACAAAATAATACGAAATGTTGGACACTAGCGTTTTTTATATAATTTCATTTAATCTTATTCAATTCAACGTATTAAAAATACTTAAAGAAATACAACAACGCGTTTAAAATCTTTGAATGTGAAAACAAATAATGTAGAAGTTACAAGATTTACCTTTCACATTGTGATTAATTGGGAATATTTTGAGGAAAAAACAATTCTACGCCAATGGACTTTTTTCCTTTCACACCAAGTAGTATGGAAAGTTGAGATTATTATTGGGAAAAAAAACTTTCTTTGTCAATGGACCTTTTGTCGATCACATGGTAGTTCAGGAAATAATATTTTCTATTTTAATTTTCTTTATCTAGTCAATAATAACTTTATTTTCGAACACTGACATGATCATTTTTAGAAAAATGCTAGAAGTACACAAAGGTGTACATAAGGCGCCCTCCCATTGAATGGAGTGTTGGTGGGTTAGGCACTCCATCCAATGGGAGGGAGCCGGGTGTCCATTATGGACACCTTTATGTACACCCTTGTGTACCTGTAGCACATCTCTCATTTTTAAACTACTTTGCCCATGTTTGATAGCCATTGTTTTTTTTTTTTTTCTAATGATTTTTTATCAAATGTGAATAAAAAATAGAGAATCATTTTGGGTTTATATGCAAAATATTTTATGGCGTGAATGTGTAGTTGAAAATGAGTATGTGGAATTAAAGAATTTTGGAATAATAGTTATCAACAAGGGTTAAGTCGTAACTATACATTTTATTAACTTCTATCAATATCTGCTAAAATTTTTATTCTTATCTAAATTAAGGAAATAGGGGCTAATGATGTTAAACTTAATAATCATACATCAATTAAAGATATATGGTAAAACAATAGTTTCAATGAAAAATTATCTTTGAATAAAGCACGTGCATATTAAGCTCAACACGTGTGTTTTGTACTTTTGTCTTAGTTGTAATCTTTATTTCTTAGATAGTGTTATACCCAACTTTTCATTTTCTGACACACGTAGTCCCCACTTAACATGTCCATCCAAAAAATGTGCGAAGTTAGAGTGAATTGACAAATTTAACACCAAACTTCATTGCACAAGAAAAAAAAAAAAAAAAGAAAGAAAGAATAAATATAAATACAGAGTACGACGAGGAAGGAAAAATGGCAATTAGCACATAACGTCTCCTATTTAAATAAAAAATAGGATATAAAGGATGGGTTGGCAATCAAATGCATAATTAAGTGTGAAAATGTCCCAAAAAAGATGTATGGACTTTTTTAGCAATAATGGTGAAAGATAGGGACGTTATGTACTATTTATCCTTTAAAAATTTATTTGTGATTTATTTGCGCTTTTTAAAAAAAATTGAGACTATGGTTGCAATTAATTTTTTTCTTTATTTTTATTATTTAAAAGGGGTATATTCGTCATTTCATAATTTTTAATTGAGAAAGTATGTGAAAATAACATTTTGCATAATGAAAAGTAAAAATAAGAGTGAAAATGTAAAATAAAAAAAGGGGTGGAGACGTTTTCCACAATAACAATGAAAGGTGTGGACGCTATGTGCTAATTATAAAAAAACAATAATAATAAATAAATAAAATTCATTAACAGTATAGTATGGCACAAAATTTCCAACATTTTTCCATTTTTATCTTCCCGATATATGGTGCAATTTTTATGAAGCCCTTGTTTAATTCCCTTTTTTTTTAAATACATTTTTTTCTCTTTTCTTTTTAACCACACATTTATCAATAAAATAATATTACACGTAACTCAAAGGCTTTTCCGTTATTTTTAACAATATATTCTTCATTAATCTATTATTTCAAAATGTATTTTACACAAAAAGTGGCTCAAACTGGAAATAAATTTTTCGTTAGATTATTACTATTTGCAGCAACGCTATTGATTTGGATTGTTTTTAATAAAACAAAGAAAATTAGTAGATTTTCTCTAATTTTTGGTATTTATTAGAATACGTGATTTTATGATCAAAATTAATTATTTGATAATCCGTATTATATTAATCAACAACAAGATTTAAGCGTGCTAAGTATAATGTAGGAAATACTTGACTTCACCGTTTTTGAATTTCTTTCTTCGCACGGCATCAACATACCAATTTATCCAATTTCAATTTGCTTCAACATAATTGGATTCATCGATGATATTGCCATTTTGAGCTTTTGGTGGATATGAATTATGTAAATATAACTTATATTATTTGAATAAATGAAGAAACTAGAAAAAAAAAATTCAACACAAAAGAGTTTGCCTCAGGGTACTTCTCAAATTAGTGTTCACAATTGAATAAACAAGAATCAAGAAAGTTGGACGTGAAAAGAAGCAAGATAACACAGGAAAGGAAACAACAAAAAGGAATAATAATAATAATAATAATATAGACATAAAGAGGTGTAAAAGAACTTCCAAGTTCCATCATACCATGCATTAATGATGAGTAATGCTAATTAGTCCTATTGAAATTACAACTTGTTATGATATTAAAAATTAAATAAATAATTTAATTTCACCTTTTATTTAGTATATTATCTAGCACCACTTAGATTGTAATTGAAACCCCAATGAGTTATATAACATTATTCGTTGCTGATGAGTTTCTTGCACGTTGAATTGTGTATTTAACTATTTATATTCCAGGAACTAGGTCCACTATTCTAAAAAAACATGCTATAAGTACAGACAGATTTTATAGAAAATAATTAAGACAAATCTTGGTATGCATTCATTGGAAGATGGAAAAAATAAAAACAAAAAAGGCGAACTACATTCGCCATGTCACCGTCGATAAAAAAATTGTCAAAGATTTTCTGTAGCTAGGGCATTTTTTCTCAAGGGTCATTAATTATTGCAGTTCTTTCCATAAGAGTAATTTTTGAAATATAAAATCAATCAAATTTCTTGCTAATTTGTTCCCTTAAGCAGCGGCAGCCTTAGCACCCGACGAGAGTGCGATTGCAACTGCTAGGCTCCGCCCGAACAATGCCAGATCGCATGGGAAGAGGAGATTGGCGCCGGCATGGGCTAAGGTTTTGCTTCACTTGGTTGCTGGTTCGTCTTCTTCCTCCCTCTTTTTTTTTTTCATTTTGAAATTGGGCATTTTGTTGGGCGGCCCGTTTCTCCCTCTCTCTTTTTTTTTTTTTTTTTTTTGAAATTGGCTGCCCGTTTCGCTGTTTGATTCTTTTGAATCGAACCGTGCTAATCTCTCTTCCCCATTCTACATCTTTACTCCACTTTTTAGAGAAATACTTTTGTTTCTTCTTATCTAATACGTATGCTCTCTAGAAGAAGAAGCCAAATTATTTGAAGGAATAAAGTAGACGAATAGAATAAAATTACATGTTTAGTATTTGGCATTTATGGAAAAGACAAAGTGGGCATCCGATAATTTTGTAGAATATTACATACTTAGAAGTGGATTATTGAGATGCTTGTGAAATATCAAATTTTACCAAGTGGGTATCGCATTTTTATGCATAAGATTGAGCTTTTGAGAGTGGGTAAATGATATTTTTGCAAAAGATTGGATTTTTCAATTTGGGTATATGAGATTTTGGCAAAAGATTGAATATTTGGAATTGGGCGATTAGGATTTGGTCATAAGATTGAACTTTTGAGAGTGAGCATCTATATGTTTGAAAAATAGCAAATTTCTCGAATTGGTAATTTGAATTTCTGCAAAAGATTGGATTTTTGAAATTGGGCATCTAAGATTTGTGAAAGTGAGAATTTGAGATTGTTCTGGAATGACAACAATTGAAATGGATAGCGTGGATGAAAAATGGGAGACGAATCAAGAAAGTTGGACGTGAAAAGAAGCATGATAACACAAGAGAGATGGAACAACAAAAAGGAATAAGACATAAAGAGGTGTAAAAGCACTTACAAGTTCCATCATAACGTGCATTAATGATGAGGATTGCTATTTAGTCCTATTAAAATTACAACTCCAATTTAGGTAACATTAAATGATATGAAATTAAATAAACAATTTAATTTCACACCTTTTATTTAACCTATTCTTTAGCACCACTTAAACTGTGGTTATAACCCCAATGGGGCTACATAACATTATTCATTAATGATGAGTTTCTTGCACGTTAAAGTGTGTATTTAACTATTTATATTCCTGGAACTTGGTCTACTAGTCTAAAAAAATGCTATAAGTACATATAGATTTTATGGAAAATAATTAAGACAATAACTGGCATACATTAGTTGGATGATTGAAAAAATAAAATAAAAACAGGCGAACCACATTTCGCCATGTCACCGTTGATAAAAAAAAATTGTCAAAGATTTTCTGTAACGGGGGCATTTTCCTATTCTAAAGAGCCATTAATTATTGTAAGTCTTTCTATAAGAGTAATTATTGAATCCATCAAATTTCCTGCTAATTTGTTCGCTTAAGCAGTGGCAGACCCAGCATCCGATGAGGGGGCATGGCTATGCTTGCTGGGCTCCATCGGAATAGTGCCAGATCGCAGGGGAAGAGGGAGATCGGTGCCGGCGTGGGAGAGGCTGGGGTTTTGCTTCGCCTAGTTGCTGGTTCGTCTTCTTCCTCCCTCCCTCCCTCCCTCCCTTTTTTTTTTTTTTTTGAAACTGGGACCTTTGTTGGGCAGCTCGTTTCTCTCTCTCTCTCTCTCTTGAATCGAACCGTGTTAATTTCTCTTCCCCCATTTTGCTTTTTACTCAACTTTTTCGTGAACTTTTGTTTCTTCTTATCTAATATGTATGCTCTCTAGAAGAAGAAACCAAATTATATGAAGGAAAAAAGTAGACGAGTAGAATAAAATTACATGTTTAGTATTAGGCATTTATGGAAAAGACAAAGTGGGCATCCTATAATTTTGCAGAAGATTACATATTTAGAAGTGGATTATTGAGATGCTTGTGAAATATCAAATTTTACCAAGTGGGCATCGCATTTTTATGCAAAAGATTAAACTTTTGAGAGTGGGCATCTGAGATTTTTGAAAAGATTAGATTTTTGGATTTGGGTATATGAGATTTTGACAGAAGGTTGAATATTTGAAACTGGGCGATTAAGATTTGGTCATAAGATTGGATTTTGAAATTGGGCATCTAAGATTTGTGAAAGTGAGAATTTGAGATTGTTCCGAAATGGCAGCAATTGAAATGGATAGCGTGGATAAAAAATAGGAGACAACTAGTTCCAAAATTATTGAATCCATCAAATTGCCTGCTAATTTGTTCCCTTAAGTAGTGGCGGACCCAGCACCCGACGAGGTGGCATGGCTGTGAATGTTGGACTCCTTCGGAATAGTGTCGAATCGCATGAGAAAAGGGTGATCAACGCCGGCGTGGGACAGGCTTGGGTTTTGCTTCATCTACTTGTTGGTTCGTCTTCTTCCTCCCTCTTTTCTTTTCGTTTTGAAATTGGACTCTTTGTTGGGCGCCTTTTTTTTTTTTTTTGTAATACGGTGGTCCGTTTCCCACATTCTGGTTTTTTGCTCCACTTTTTCGTGAATTTTTGTTTCGTCTTATCTAATATGTATGCTCTCTAGAAGAAGAAACCAAATTATATGAAGGAAAAAAGTGGACGAATAGAATAAAATTACATGTTTAGTATTAGGCATTTATGGAAAAGACAAAGTGGGCATCCGATAATTTTGTAGAATATTACATACTTAGAAGTGGATTATTGAGATTCTTGTGAAATACCAAATTTTACCAAGTGGGCATCGCATTTTTATGTATAAGATTAAACTTTTGAGAATGCGCATCTGAGATTTTTGCAAAAGATTGAATTTTTGGATTTTGGGCATCTGAGATTTTGGCAGAAGGTTGAATATTTGAAACTGGGCGATTAAGATTTGGTCATAAAATTGGACTTTTGAGAGTGAGCATCTATATTTATGAAGAAGAGGGAATTTCTTGAATTGGGCATTTGAATTTCCACAAAAGATTGGAATTTTGAAATTGGGCATCTAAGATTTGTGAAAGTGAGAATTTGAGATTGTTCCGAAATGGCAGCAATTGAAATGGATAGATAAAAAATGGGAGACGACTGGTTGAACGACAATTTGGTAGTTTACACGGAGAAAGTGATTTTTGGAAAAATTGAGAATGAGACAATATTACAACGTTTTCAAAACATAAGACCTCATAGAATGCAGTTGTCTAAGATCACAGTTACAAAATAGATTGTATCACATATTTTTTTAGTATTTTTGGTTGTATTCAATTACGTATATATATATATATATATATATATATATATATATATATATATATATATATATATATATATATATATCTTCTATATATAAATGGCTATGTAACGGAATTTCTTGTTTTAAACAGGCAGCTGCACCTTCTTTCAATATTCTTATCATAAGTTTGTATTCTGATATCCCATTGAGGTGATTCAAAATGTGTTGGAAAGCTAACTCATCTGGCTACAACTTTGATTCAGACATCATTCTCCAATTCGATCACTTTCTATACCAAAAATAGGTCTCAATATGAGACTAAAATATCGGAGCATAACTTTTCGGTTGGAAATTGATTTGTGATCATATTTTGACTAAATTTCATTCCATTGACGTTTTCCTTTATTCAATTGACTCGAGCACTCTCAAATCTTCGTCGTGAGGTTCGGCACAACTTTTAAGTATTTACATTTTAGTCCCCTTACAATTTAGCCATTTCTCCAAATTTGTCAACTTTTGCTTATTTTTTTCGATCTCACCAACTTACATTACAACATCAAAATTACACATCTTATTTATATATATATATATATATATATATATATATATATATATATATATATACAATCTTGTTTTTACAATTATTGATTGTCGATGGTCATTTGTCAACGTCCGCCTGGATTGAACTTTAATATTGGGTCTGTTGGAATTAATTGATGTATTTGGATCATTAAATATGTTATTTAATGATATTTATTTGGGTCATTAAATATGTTATTTAATGATGTGGGCCGTTGTAATTAATTTGGGTGAATTGGAAAAGTCTCCAATATAGGCCCATATGTTATAAGCCCATTTAAGTGTCTTATATATGGTAAGGAATCCCACATCGAAAGTTTGCAAGAAAATAGACTTGTTTATATAGTGGGATATGTGTATAAGTTATAATTTAATAAGTGACCTACAACTTGACTAACTATTAGCTAGCCAAATGCTAGCTAACTAGTCACCACGAGAGTGGTGCTTCGCACCACTCACGCCACGACCCGGTCCCGGTCCCGGTCCGGGCCCGCGCACGTCGCAAAGTACGCATTGGGCGCTTTAGAGGCGCACTTTGCACTTCGCACGTACGCATCGTCGCGAGGAGCTGAGGAACCTTATAGTTTTCAGAAATGGAATCATGGTTTGATGACATGGCGATGAGAGGCTCGATGAGTTGGCATCCTAGGTGGCACACACGTAACAGTCACGTCACTTCGTCCCGCATGGCGGTTGGTCTGTTGGACGTACGCGTGGCAACCGCATGGCCGGTGACCGTTCGTAAATTGGTGAATAGACATGATAAATGGACACTACATTTCGTGGTTTAATCTGATCCGTCAGATTATGAAAGAGTGCGATCCAATGGCTAAAACAGATCAGATCAAGTGGTGCACCAATTCATGAAATGTTACACACCCTTTCAAGGAGACACTTCAATCTCTATAAATAGAGACCTCCAAATTCGTTTTTGGATACCAAAATCAATTAATAGATTCTTGATTTCTAAATTCTTCTCGCTCCATATTCTGCTAAAATTCCTTCAATATTTTCGTGATTATTTCATTCGAGTACGATCATTATTTGGTTCGACCGTCAAGGTAGGTATTGTGCAATATCGACTTTGGGAAAAGCGTTGTATCTTGGGAGACAGACGTCCATAATCCTGTTTGCACGTTGTTGGGGGGCGAAATCTGTCTTAAGGAGATTTGCTTTGGCATACCTCGCTTCGTCTTCTTCTTTTTCCGTTTTTCCTACTTTTTTATTTGTTCTTTCGATTGGGATAGTCGAATTTTCGACAACAATCTTAAGACAGATATTCATTTCTCTTATTGATTATTTTCTGTAATTGTTGTTTTACAGAAAATGGCTAGTACTAGTGGAAATAATACTAGTGATGTGATTGCGCCAAATTCTGGTCCCAATCAATTTGTCATGCCACCGGCTTCACAATATGAGAAACCGGAAAAATTCAATGGTACGGATTTCAAGCGTTGGCAACAGAAGATGTTATTCTATTTGACAACATTGAACTTGGTAAAGTTTCTGCGTGAAGAATGTCCCGCACAAACATCGGAGAATGCTACTGATAAAAATACTCAGTTAGCCATTGAAGCATGGAAACATGCAGATTTCTTATGCCGTAATTACATTCTCAATGGATTGGATAACACCTTATATGGTGTATATTGTGACTACAAAACGGCTAAAGAACTATGGGAGTCTCTTGACAAAAAATACAAGACGGAAGATGCTGGAACGAAGAAATTCTTTGTCGGCAAATTTCTGGATTTCAAGATGACTGATTCAAAGACAGTAATGAGTCAGGTTCAAGAGATGCAAGTTCTACTTCATGATATTGAAGCTGAAGGTATGACTTTGAGTGAATCTTTCCAAATTGCTGCTATGATCGAGAAACTACCTCCACTATGGAAAGATTTCAAAAACTATCTCAAGCATAAACGCAAAGAGATGACGATGGAGGATTTAATTGTTCGACTTCGTATTGAAGAAGACAACCGGGCTGCGGAAAAGAAGAATAATGTGCACAACATGGAAGCAAAGGCTAACATTGTGGAAGACTCGGGGTCTAAGAACAAGAAAAGGAAGCGTTCTGGCTCATCTATGGACAAAGCAAAAGTCATCAATGCAAAACGGTTCAAAGGAAACTGTTATATTTGCGGGAAGCCAGGACATCGGGCTAAAGACTGTCGAAGCAAAAAGAAGGATACACCGAAGAAGAAACAGCCTCAAGCCAATATAACCGAAGTGGATTATATCTCTACAGATGTTGGAGACATCAACCTATCTCATTGTTGTTTCAAGTTAATTTGGTATCTAATGCCAAAGATTGGTGGTTAGACACGGGAGCCACTCGCCACGTCAGACGATAAGGGTCTATTTTACGAATATAAGACCATGAATGATAATGAGTGCCTTTACATGGGCAATTCTACAACTTCCAAAATTGAAGGGATTGGAAAGGTTATTTTGAAATTCACATCGGAAAGGAATTGACGCTGAATGAAGTTGTACATGTCCCGTAAATCGAAAGAATTTGATTTCAGGAGCTATTCTTAGTAAGAAGGGGTTTAAAATTGTGTTTGAATCGATAGATTTGTACTTACTAAGGCGGCATGTATGTTGGGAAGGGTTATTTACTTGATGGTCTATTTAAGGCCAATCTTTGTTGTAGTGGACAAAAAATCCACATATTTGTATCCGCAAGTTATTAATAAAACTAATAATTCTGTTTACTTGCTCGACTCTTCAAATTTATGGCATAGCCGATTAGGACATGTAAATCGTGCTTCTTTACGAAAGCTTGTAGGTTTAGGTCTTATACCTAAACTTGAATCCGAAGACAAACATAAATGTGAAATTTGTGTTGAAGCAAAATTTGCTAAAAAACCTTTTAACTCAATTGAAAGGAGTAGTGAACTGTTATGTTTAATACATAGCGACATTTGTGATCTAAAATTTGTTCAAACTCGAGGTGGTAAAAAATATTTTATCACGTTTATTGATGATCACAGTAGGTATTGCCATGTTTATTTATTAAGTAGCAAAGATGAGGCGTTGAATGCATTTGTTACTTATAAAAATGAAGTTGAAAATCAACTTGGAAAAACAATTAAGGTATTAAGATCCGATAGAGGTGGTGAATATGATTCATCTATGTTTAATGAATTATGTGCTAAGTTTGGTATTATTCACCAAACAATGTACCCTTATACTCCGCAAAGAAAATGGGATTCTTTGAGAGAAAAAATCGAACTTTAAAAGACATGGTTAATGCTATGCTTATAAGTTCTGGATTACCACAAAATTTGTGGGGGGAAGCAGTGCTAACTGCTAACTTTATTCTGAATAGAGTTCCCCACAAGAAAACTGGTTCGATACCTTATGACATTTGGAAAGGTAGAATGCCTTCCTACAAATACTTAAAAGTGTGGGGGTGTCTAGCAAAAGTGGCTATTCCACCTCCTAAAAGGATTAAGTTAGGTCCTAAAACTATTGATTGCATTTTTATCGGATATGCAATAAACAGTAGTGCGTCTGCATTTCTTGTGCATAAATCTGATATAAGTGACATTCATGTCAATACGATTATAGAATCTAGAGATGCTGAATTCTTTGAAAATGTGTTCCCCAATAAAAGAGATATTGTTACGAATACTCAAAAGAGAACACGAGATAGTGCTTTGGAAAATAATATAGAACCTGAACCAAGAAGGAGTAAAAGAGCAAAAGTTGCTAAATCCTTTGGTCCAGATTTTATATCTTTCATGATTGAGAAAGAGCCTCAAACATTTAAAGAGGCCATGACTAGTCCAGAAAGATATAAATAGTGAAATTGAATCCATTATGAGTAATAATACTTGGCAATTGGTTGATCTTCCTAAGGGAACTAAACCAATAGGGTGCAAATGGATCTTCAAAAGAAAATTAAGACCTGACGGTTCAATAGATAAATACAAGGCTCGACTGGTTGCAAAAGGATATCGTCAGAAAGAAGGGATTGATTTCTTTGACACATATTCTCCAGTAACTAGAATTACTTCTATTCGAGTTTTAATTGCTATAGCAGCCTTGTATAATTTACAAATACACCAAATGGATGTTAAGACTGCGTTCTTAAATGGTGATTTAAACGAAGAAATATATATGGAACAACCAGAAGGTTTCATAGTAAAAGGACAAGAGAACAAAGTATGCAAACTTGTTAAGTCCTTATACGGGTTGAAGCAAGCTCCTAAACAATGGCACGAAAAGTTTGACAGTACCATGATTAGGAATGGATTCATAATAAATGGATGTGACAAATGCGTATATTCGAAAAATTCGAAAAGGCATACGTACTTGTCTGTTTATATGTTGATGACATGCTTATATTAGGGACTAATATAGAAGTCATCAATAGAACGAAAGAATATGCTTACCAATAACTTTGACATGAAAGATATGGGTGAAGCAGACGTGATTCTAGGAATGAAGATATCTAGAACATCAAATGGAATATTCTTGTCTCAAACTCATTATGTTGACAAAATAATTGAGAGGTTTAAGACTCATAATATTAAAGAAACGAGTAACCCATTTCTTCCTCATGTAGTTCTTCACAAGAATAGTGGAAATGGGAAACAACAATTAGAATATTCTCAAATTATTGGTAGTGTAATGTACTTAATGAATTGTACAAGACTGATATAGCTTACTCGGTAAGTAAGCTCGGTCGTTACACAAGTAACCCAAGTAATCAACATTGGGATGCATTACTTAGAGTTTTGGGATACTTGAAACGGACCGGAGAGAGTATTCATTATGTTATAAAAAATATCCTCCAGGTAATTGAAGGATATAGTGATGCCAATTGGATATCGGATACGAGACGAGTCTAAGTCTACCGGTGGTTATGTATTTACTCTTGGTGGTGGCGCCATATCGTGGAAATCTTCTAAACAAACGTGTATAGCTCGATCTACTATGGAATGCGAGTTTATTGCTTTAGATAAAGCAGAGAAGAAGCGAGAATGGTTAAGACATTTCCTAGAAGATATTCATATATGGCCAAATCCTGTACCGGCTATTTGTATTCATTGCGATAACCAGGCAACAATAGCCAGGGCCGAAAATTTTGTGTATAACGGTAAGTCAAGACACATCCGTCGTAGACATAATACCGTTCGTCAGTTGCTCTCAAATGGAACAATATCAATTGATTTTGTTAAGTCAAAAGAAAACCTAGCGGATCCGTTTACTAAAGGGTTATCTAGAGAGCGTATAGATCACAGATTTGAGGAAATGGGTTTAAAGCCTAAAACCCAATGAGTCATCTTAGTGGAAACCTAACCTAGCAATTGGAGATCCCATGGACTAGGTTCAATAGGAAAACTAATTATGAATGACTCGATAAGAAGCACTTAGGAGTTTAACTCCTTCCCATTTCTATGATGCAAAAAGTGCTGACTATGAAGTTGATTAAGGATAAGCTTTTGCTTTTAATGATGACTATAAATGTATTCTTTATAGAACATCACCTATGTAAGTGCGAACTTGGCCGGTTCTTTGAGATTTTACTTAGGCGAATTCTCTAAAGCACTCGCAGAACCCAAGTAGTTCAGGGCCGAAATAATGAACACAATAGAGAACCAAGTTTGATATGAAAGATAATGTGTTTGGTCTATTGTCTGAGCTTGCAATAACGGCTGATAGTTCAAAACGTTGCGTTCACTGATTAGCCAAGTGAGTTCGATAGATTCTTACTAAAGAAGGTTCAAAGCGAAAGCTACCTATCTTGATGCGTTATCTTTCAAATAGTACTCTTCTTTTATCTTCCTTGATTTGAGTCGACTTCTTCCATTCATGTGGGGGATTGTTGGAATTAATTGATGTATTTGGATCATTAAATATGTTATTTAATGATATTTATTTGGGTCATTAAATATGTTATTTAATGATGTGGGCCGTTGTAATTAATTTGGGTGAATTGGAAAAGTCTCCAATATAGGCCCATATGTTATAAGCCCATTTAAGTGTCTTATATATGGTAAGGAATCCCACATCGAAAGTTTGCAAGAAAATAGACTTGTTTATATAGTGGGATATGTGTATAAGTTATAATTTAATAAGTGACCTACAACTTGACTAACTATTAGCTAGCCAAATGCTAGCTAACTAGTCACCACGAGAGTGGTGCTTCGCACCACTCACGCCACGACCCGGTCCCGGTCCCGGTCCGGGCCCGCGCACGTCGCAAAGTACGCATTGGGCGCTTTAGAGGCGCACTTTGCACTTCGCACGTACGCATCGTCGCGAGGAGCTGAGGAACCTTATAGTTTTCAGAAATGGAATCATGGTTTGATGACATGGCGATGAGAGGCTCGATGAGTTGGCATCCTAGGTGGCACACACGTAACAGGTCACGTCACTTCGTCCTGCATGGCGGTTGGTCCTGTTGGACGTACGCGTGGCAACTGCATGGCTGGTGACTGTTCAGAATTGGTGAATAGACATGATAAATGGACACTACATTTCGTGGTTTAATCTGATCCGTCAGATTATGAAAGAGTGCGATCCAATGGCTAAAACAGATCAGATCAAGTGGTGCACCAATTCATGAAATGTTACACACCCTTTCAAGGAGACACTTCAATCTCTATAAATAGAGACCTCCAAATTCGTTTTTTGGATACCAAAATCAATTAATAGATTCTTGATTTCTAAATTCTTCTCGCTCCATATTCTGCTAAAATTCCTTCAATATTTTCGTGATTATTTCATTCGAGTACGATCATTATTTGGTTCGACCGTCAAGGTAGGTATTGTGCAATATCGACTTTGGGAAAAGCGTTGTATCTTGGGAGACAGACGTCCATAATCCTGTTTGCACGTTGTTGGGGGGCGAAATCTGTCTTAAGGAGATTTGCTTTGGCATACCTCGCTTCGTCTTCTTCTTTTTCCGTTTTTCCTACTTTTTTATTTGTTCTTTCGATTGGGATAGTCGAATTTTCGACAACAGGGTCTGTCACCACCCTTAAGCAAACATTTTTTGACAAAAACTTCAATATTCATTTTATTCTATTAAAATATTATCAAGATTTACTCCTCTTTAGATTAATTTTTACATATTTGGTAAGATAAACCAGATAAGATTAAAGAAAGAGATTATAAATCAATTGAAATGAGTTGTGGATAAATGTATAGTATTTGTAATTCCAGAAAAAGTGTATGTAAAAAGTGAGTTGAGAGTTCATAAATTTCCAAAACATAGGCTAAGTAATAAGTTTTTACCATCTAAATCTCAGGTAATGCACAGTTTCAATCATATTTTAATGAAGGTTTGGGCACATGCGTTTAAAGTTTATGCACGTAATCACATATATGTCAGCTGGGACCATAGGATTTTTATGGCATTGGAACCCCACCCCCCCCCCCCCACCCCCCGGGTTCCCTCCTTCTTTCTCTATTCATTTTGGTTATATATAGAGAGGTACACGATTATAATAACATAAAAAAGGGATAGTTATAGAGAGAGAGATGGTAACAGAGATTGTGAATGTGGAAGTGGAGGAGACGATGTTGAGTGAGTGTTTAGCATATTCTAATGAAGCAAAGAAATTGCCATTACTCTCATTAAACCATGTCTCTTTTGTCTGCAAATCCGTTAAGAAGTCCGTGCAGTTTTATGAGCAAGTTCTGGGATTCGAACTCATCAAGAGGCCTTCGGCTTTGAACTTTGCAGGAGCTTGGTATTTATGTACGTATATTAATGTACCAATTTGAATGCTATTACTAATCCAATTTGAGTTTAATTTGTAGGTTGTTCAACCATGGAATAGGAATCCATTTGCTTGAAGCTGCAGAAAATGTTCCAAACCAAAAAGAGAAAATAAATCCGAAAGACAACCACATTTCATTCCAATGCTCAAATATGGAACTCATAATTCAGAAATTGGAAGAAATGAAGATAGAATATGTGACAGCAGTGGTTAAAGAAGGAGGCATATCAGTGGATCAATTGTTCTTCCATGACCCAGATGGTTATATGATTGAAATTTGCAATTGCCAAAATCTACCAGTTCTCCCTCTTAATGATAATCTCACGACATCATCTTTCTAAGTATTGTGAGTTTTTTTTCTTTCCTTATTTTAAATTTATCAATTTTTATTTATGATTTTCCTTTTTTATATTTTCTGAATGAATATATTATTTCTCATTTTTTTAGTAATTATGGTTTTTTTCATAGAAAATTTTCTTGGTTTTTTTTTTTTTTTTTTTTTCCTTTTTTAATAACAAAAGCTACCAGAGTTTGACAGAGTACAAAAGAATAAAGCGACAAAATTGAAAAAAATCTCTTGAATTTTTCACCCTACCATTTAGGTGCCATTTTGCAAAGTAGCATGTGAAATCCAACAGATTACATATGAATTTAATTAAATGAGTGACCATAATTAATTAATTAATTACTGTGTATTTACCAATCACAGGGAAGGAGATGATGTGCAGTAGAGAAATAGAACATCTAATGCTGGAGAATTTGAAGGTGGAATTAATGGACATTTCAATTTGAGTGCAGTTTCACGTGAATGTAAAATATATGTACGGAGAAGATAATACGTTTTTATTTATACTTCAATATTTTGTAATTTTCATAGTCTGGGGTCAGAGGTTGTGAAAAATATTATCAGGATTAAACATGAGTAAAACAAGAGAAGGTTTGACACAATACTTCTCATTGAATGACTATTTACATAATAAATGCATCGTTAGGTATAACATCTACATCATTCTTTATACTTTGTCATGTGGTAACACATTATTGAATAGTTTAAATTTTACACGGTTTTTAACCCAATCAACACTTGCCAACACGGACAATGTCAACATGATAGTCTGATAAAATATATCTCGTTATTGCTCTCTTTAGGAGTCTCATATATAATTTAAAAGTAAAACTATGAAATTATATTAAGAGTAAATGTCTTTTTAAGTTATGTATTGGCTATCTTATTTAATGCACTCCACCTTGGATGTCAATTATACTAAGAATATCTGGATAAAACTTTCTTAGAAAAGCTATGTAAAAAAAAAAAAAAATCATACTGAAGAAAAATATTATATTGTTCTTTTAAATACTATATGAAAGTTTTCACATTTAAATTCTTATCAAGAAAATTAAGTGGGACAAACCTTGACCAAGAGAAAAGAGTACAACATGTATGTACTCCGCCTCATAACAATATCATTTGAGCTATATGCTTTCGACATTTTAAATCCTCAAGAATTCATATAAATATTGTTGTTAATCATGACAAATGATTTGGTTATAACCACATTAATTATACATATATCAAATTTAATGCATTGCTAGGCTAACAAAATATCAGTTTGTGATTGTAGGCACCATAGGAGCAATTATCTATTTATATAAGTTTTTGTAAAAAATTATTATGTTAAGAGTCGTGTTGCAAAACCCCAAATTTCTCATTGAGACTTAGGTCCAAAGTTTGAGAACTGGAGGATCAAACTAGACTTATTTCAATTCTTGAAGGACCAAAGTGGAACTTTGAGGAGTTATAATTCCATTTTAAATGTGATTAACTTATATGGTTTTTTTATTTATTATTATTAAGATTTATTTAGAAGACATCCCTCACTTGAGGTGGAGGAAAACCTTGGATACAACCCATAATCAATCAATAAAATAAAAGAGGACCTTAATGTCCAAATTGAGGTAACTCCCAACGGTCCGTACACAAAATACCACGAAGAGATATCGGTATATGATGTAAAGTAGCATACTCCACAGAGTTCCCACATGAAGCCTCCTTTGCAAGAAAGCCTGCCGTCGAATTGGCCTCTCGAAACACATGGTTAAGCGTACCATTTACCACACGAAGGAGGGCCAAAATTTCATTCCAAATTTCTTGAATACGCCATAAGGAGCACGTTCCTTGCCTTGCTCATTGAACAATTACCTTGGAATCTGATTCCACCATAACATTTTTTAAGCCAAGATCTTTACAGAGGCGTTACCCATCCTGAAGAGCTCTAACTTCTGCTACCATATTTGTTGTAATCCCATAGTACCATGCAAATCCTGCAATAAACTGACCATTAAAATCTCGTATTATTCCTCCTCCACCAGCATGACCTGAATTTCCTTTTGCTGCACCATCCACATTTAGTTTGGTGATTAACTTATATGGTTTACTTGTGATTCTATGAATCACTTGAGGATCAGAATGCAATATGCTAGGTATTGTTTACTCAAACATTTGTGGTTTACACTCATTCAAATAGGCCATGTCTACATTTTTTTTTTTCAAGTTCTTTTGCAGTATGTAGTTTTCACTCTACCACTAATGTAACACTCGATATAGGTATTTTTATCTATTTAACTATTTTTAATGAAAAAAAATTATAATTTTTTTAGTAAACGTCGTTTTTGGTTATCATATTATAAAATGTAGTATACAAATTGTAAATTCAGGAAATATGGTGTATAAAGTGTAAATACAACCTATACGGAGCGTGTGAGTGACAAAATCCATAGGGAGCAAAGTGATAGTAAAGGTAAGAATTGAGAAAAAAATGTGAGTTAAAAGAGAAGAACATGTTAGAAAATAAGAGAACAATATACATATTTTTACAGGGTACATGAGCGTTCTGATTTTTGTGTAGGAAAAAGTTGAGAAAGTAAGAAAGAAATTACATTGTAAAATTTTCTTAGTCAATAAAGTTTTCTTCTCTCGTGGTCATTGTAAATTTATCGAATCACGTGCATCGATTTTTTCCCAAGTAAAAGAGTACTAATAGATTTAGATTTGGGCCCGTTTGCATGCCATTTTGTTTAGATATCTTGACTTATTGAAATATTTTAGGAGAAAATTACCTTAAATCGTGTTTTTGAAGTTTCAATTTAATTAGATACTAATTATATTTTTTCAATCTCTATATTTATTGTACATATATACTAAAATGTCGATGAATTCTTTTCACCCCCAGCTCGCATACCTTCATCGACGCCGGCCTAGTGCTGACAACCATCCAAAAAATTCCCGAATGCCTCACGCCATCTTCAAGTCATCCAATTGGCCACGCAACCTACTCTCGAGTCTCTTTCTTCTTCGATTTGATTTTCTCTACTTGTTCTTAAATAAAAAGTTTAATTTTCGAGAAGAAAGATGAGATCAAATAACTAGAATGCCATTGAGTTTTCCGTCGACTGATATTGAATCTAAGGACTGCCATCAAACTGGTGGAACGAAATCAATGAATCGGCCAAATGGGATCACCTTATTGTTCACTCTTTGTGCTGCTTATGGCCTCGTTTATTTCATGCCATGGGCTCACCTTCAATGTTGTCGCTGATGACTGTAATCCATATTTCGACTATGGGTAGCACCGGTAACTAGTAGATAACATATGTAATTGTGACATTTGTTTTAATAAATGATGATCACCTATAAATTGGGTGATTTGTAACTAAGTTGTTGTTTTGTCCCCACTATTTTCAAAATATATTTTTCTCCCTCTTATTTTTAAGTACACATTCCTCAATTAAATAATGTTACACGTAAATAAAAAAAATTCTTATTTTTTAACCACACATTTTTAATCAAAATACTATTCCAAAATATATTTTGGACAAAAAATGGGGGCTCAATCAGACTCCTAATATTTGATTGTAACTAAAAATTTACATGGTATGTGAATATAGTCTTGTGAAATTTGTGACTTAATATATGATAGTAACCTGTAAATTATGTTGTATGTCATTGTGACACGTTTTAATTTCAATTTATAAGACAATATTTATCAGAGGTCGTAGTGATAACCACCTGATTTTTGAATTTTTTTTTTTACAAGTTTTTTAATTTTAAAATTATATTTTAAAACTATTGTAGCTATGAAATTTTCCCATATTTTAGTGGTGTAAATCGGAACTCATTGAATCCAATTATCATTTTACAATATCTATAAATAATTATTCATTTTCATAACTAATTGTATAAATAATCATAATTAATGAATTTGCATAATCCATATCACAAAAAGCCTTAATCAGCTATTTAAAAATATATAATTAACTTAATTTGTGTTTCCAGTTTCTTTTCTTTTCTTTTCTTTTCTTTTTCTTTAATGCTACCAATGTAAATTGTGTAATATCATGAAGATTTTTATTTTTCATTTTTTGCAATCGGACTCTGCTACTCCTGTCTAAGATAATTTTATATTGAAAATCATAACGAAATTCTTGTGTAGATAGGGTAGAAATTTTTGTGAACATTCATAGAAGAGCTTCTGAAATATTCGGACTGGGCCATATCAGATGGGTCAACTTTAAAACTTCAAGCCCGGATTAATATTGGGTTGGAATTCAACCTGGCCCAAAAACTCACTCTTATGCTCCATGAATGGATAGAACTTGAGTAGGCCCAATCTACTTCAATATGGGAAGATTATTTTTGGTGGAAATTACACCCAGCCAGATTTTTTTTAATCTAGTTTAAAAAATCATATATAAAATTTGTTTATACAAAAATTAGATATTAATTCAAAATTTTAGTATTAATAATTATATTACAAAATCAAATTAATATACATATACAACCACCCAACTTCACCACCCATTCAAACCCGTAATAATTTTCGTATTTTCTTCTCTCTCTCTCTCTACCCTCCCTCTCTCTCTCTCTCTCTCTCTCTCTCTCTCTCTCTCTCTCTCTCTCTCTCTCTCTCTCTCTCTCTCTCTCTCTCTCTCTCTCTCTCTCTCTCTCTCTAACTTCTTCTTTCTCTCTTCCATCCCTTTATCCCAACCACCAGAAACTTTCGTTGGAGACCACCACATATGTCGTCGCTACAATGGCGAGTCGCTAGTGAAGTGCGACGTCGTCGTCGCACTGCCAACTTGAGACACTGCAACAGCAGCTTCCATGCAATGAGCTCGATGATGCCGCTGTGAGTGGCTTGAGCTTCGCTGCTACTACGGCAAATGATGGACCATCGTTGTTGTTGTCGAAGATTTGTTGGTTTTGTGAGCTTTAATGGTCCCGATATGGGGAAATTTGGTCATGATCCGGTGTCGAAAATTTTGGGGTGAGTTTTGTTGGTTGTGTACAATTGCTGGTGGTGGCCGTGTTGTGGTGGTGGTGGTGGTGGTGCAGGCTGTGATGGTTGCGACTTGGTTGTGCAGTTTTTGTTGTGGTGGTGCTAACAGTGGCGGTGGTGGTCGTGGTGATGTTGGTGGTGGTCGTTGCATTAACTGATTATCTTGGATTTGATTTTTCAGAGGTGTTTGGGTAGTGTTGGTTGTGATATTGATGTAGTGCTTGACGGGGATGAAGACGGTTATGGTAATGGTTGTGGTAGCAATGATGTTTTGGTTTGTGGGTGTGGGTGGAATGGTGTGGGGTGGGATGGGATGGTGGTGTTTGTGACAAATTATTTGATTGATTGTATCAATAAATTAGTTAATTTGCGACCAATAAATATTATGTGATCAATTATTTAAGATTGTGACCAAAAAATTGGATATTTTGCGACCAATACATACTATGTGACTGATAAATAAATTGTGATCTATAAAAAATTTTATTTGTGATCGTGAAATAGTTTGTGACCTATAATTTTTGATTTGTGACCATGAAATAGTTTTTGACAATGAAATAAGTTGTGACTTATAAAATTTATGATTTGTGACCAATGAATAATATGTGATCTAAAATAATTTGTGACTATAAAATTTTTAATTGTGACCTAGAAATTATTTGTAACCAATTAATTCGATAATTTGTGACCAAATTATATAGAATCGTGACATTATATTTAATATATAAAATTTATTTTTAACTATTTTTTTAGAAATAAAATTTAATAAATATCTAATTTTTGAAATTTTAAACATTTTATCTTAGTTTTGAAATGAGTTATAGTTAAACTCTTACTTATAAATTTTCCCTTATTTTTGTGGAAATAATACCCATCACCTGTTATTTTTTTAAAAAATCAAGAAATACTTTGTAATGAATTTTTTCATATTTTATTTTCAAAATATAGTAAAATAAAAAATGAATGAATCACTTCTCTCATTCTAGGCAAATCAATTGTGAGTTGAATAGATGCCACCAAACAAGTCCTTTCCTATTTTTAAACAGATAATCAATTACGTGCAAATCCCCCCCAACCACGCCCCTTCCCATTGTTTTTCATTTTAAATATCCTATTTCTCCGTCGATTCCTATTCATTCCAGAAAACCTCCATCTAGAACACTCTCAAGAAATCAAAGAATCATATCTCACCGATCCTACCTAGATTCAAAGCACTATTGTCTGTATCAAAATATATTACAGAATCATTGTTTGATCACCAATACAAGCGTGATTACGGTTTATTGCCAATATATAAACCCTAATCACACTTGTAAAACCATCACATTCAAACAAATCGAAGCCTTCCTTTTACAGTAATCGTTGTTAATTGAAGCTTCATCCACAATATGTCAATATCTCAAGCTTCGACCACAATATGTCACATTATCAAAGTTGCAGTTATCGAGTGATGTAGTTATTATTGGATTATATACAACCATACGTATGAAACTAATCGACAAGCATAGCCTTAACACATTGACATCTCATAAGCAATAACGCAATAATTACTAGATTAAATTTTAATATTATGAAACCCAAAATATTGTAGTAATCAAATGATGTACGAAAAATAATATTTTCCACTTACGGATTACAATATACGATCATCCATACTAAAAAACAAAATAGATTTTATCCCTACATCCAGATATCCACATGCCAAGATGAAACATAATGATTATTGACGGACGAAATTGGAATTTAAAACCTAATTCGAAATCCCATATTTACAGACAACATCTAAGACGCAGCCTGATTAATCGTGAAACCAAAATGACCGGGAATGTGAATGGTGAGTATATATTTAGTTGTTTTTCGAATTGACGTAAAAATAATTGCAGCATGTTCTCGAACCATGAATCAAATATGACAAGAATTTATGAAACAATTGCATTTACAAACTGGAAATACTAAGATCAAATTATGGATTTCTGCAATAAAAACAACTTCTTGATGGCTGGACAGTAAAGCAAGAATAGAAGGACGATTAGCTCCACAGAAAAATGGGAATGTGTTTTGCCAAAAATCATGCTTTTTTGAATTCTGTAACGTGTTTTAAAAGGGCATTAATAGTCAGTGTAACACTAGGGATAGTTTAAAATTTTCCCCGTTACAAAGACTGAATTGAGTTAATTGTGGTATACAGTATTTTTTTAAAAATATTTAATATATCATAAGTAGTAATTGGATTTTAAAAATCACATAGTAAATGCTGAATTTTTATTATGTTACGATGTAGATACGAAAATTTCCAATTATTTTTCTCCTTAGGTGCCGAGCTGCTTGCCAATTTCTCTCTAAGGGTGATTTAGCGAGAAATTGAGGTGCATTTGACATATATCGTATTATATTGTATAAGATAAAATTATTTTTATACGATATTTGGTGTTGTTCTACATCCTATCTTTAGTTAATAATGTCTATTTCCTAATGATCAACCCTCACTCATAATGGTTATCGGACAAAAGAATAGGGATGCCAATTTGGCTCATTGGCTCAGGAGGACCATGGCTTGGTCCAGGACGCATACAGGAATCGAGTCTAGGCTCAAGCCGAGCCTTAATTTTGGGCATCGGCCCCAATTGACCCATCTACGAGCTAATTTTGACTCGTAAGGCAGCACCATTGCCCTTATTACAGGCAGCCAACAGCTGCCTGTTTCAAGCAGCTATAGTTGGCTGCCTGTAATATGGGTGCCTGTAACTACCTGAAACAGATAGCTATGTAGCTGCCTTTTTTATTTAAAAAATAGGTTGCTTGGCTCTGGCTCGGGCAAAAATGGGCATTGCTACATATCACTCCAAGCTTCATATTTAATAAAAGAGTCCAAAGCCTAAGTTGTCAGTTTCCAAATTTGGATAGTGTACGAGGGTCAAAGATTTTTGAGTTATTTTTATTCTTCTAGCTAATTCTCTCATAATTGTCCAATAATATTTATATATCTAATGGACGTGTTTAAATAAGGATCACACCAAATTTACTTCTACTTTTATTGATCAATATTGTTATATTTTTTTTACTCAAATTCTATGTGATTTGGAAGTTTGATTCATTGAGAAAACCTGGATAATGTTAGTTTCGAAGTCCGGTTTGATAGAGGATCAACTTTTATCATGAATTGGGAGTTTGATTAGTAAAATGATTTTGGAATAAATGAAAAAGTGTTTTGGAATCATTGTGATGGAGCCCAGTGCTGGCACGCAAAGGATGAACATGGGTTGGGTGCCCTAGCGCTGCCCAAGGCGCCACAAGGCTAGTCGACCGTCAACCATCTTGTCGGCCAGCAAGGCTGGTCGACAAGCGTCACCTTGCTGTTCGATGGTTGACTTACGTCGAATAGCCAAGTTGGTCGACTCACGATCAACAAGCCAAAGGGCTTGTCGACCGGCCATGCAGACGTTCCCCTTTAGATGTTGATCGAATTTTCAATGATTTCGATAATCCATCCCATCCAAATAATATTCATACCTTCCAACCAAGTTCTCTCAAAAGACATATTGGTTCGACTAAGTCCTTAAACCAAAATATAGAGATTGAGCGAGATGCCGCAGGCGATGATGTGATTTTTGAGATCCCAAAATGTTATAGCATTTATAATTCTCCATCTAAATTGGAAAAGTCACTAAGAAAATATGAGCATGAGGATCACTGTGTTTATAGAGCCTCTAAACCCAAAGAAAGGCTTCCCAGGTCCGACCCCGCGAGGTCACCGTGTATAAAGATATTATGGACGATATTTTTCGATTTCCCATCCATCATTTCTTTGTTTTGTTGTTTAATGAGTTTCACCTCACTCCTAGCAAAATAAATCCCAACGCGTGGAAGAAAGAACTATATTTCCTATATGTTTGCCTTAGCAAGAAAATTCCACTCTCAATGGACCTCTTCAAATGTGTCTTCGAGATATACAAGCTAGCCCAGTGTAACGTCTTCGTTTACTTTACCACTAGGATCTCGTTGCGTTTTCCCAAGTTTAGAAATTCCAACAACGGGTGGAAATCCCGATTCTTCTTTGTTTGACCCCATGAGGGCCAATTCCCTCTTAATGCGCATTGGAGACATCACTTAGTTCGCCTCTTCAATAGTAAAGTCAAGAGCACACCTCTTCTAAAGGCAAAAATCCAACAATTGAATAAAATTCCACCCCTTGCGGCCGACCTATGGCCAGTTCTGATAATGAAAAATATGTTGCAAGTGGGGAACGGTAATCCTACTGTTAGGTCTTTTTACCTCGCTTGTATTTTTATTCATATGAATATCATTGACTTGTCTTTATTTGTTGGGCTTGATTAACTCGACTGGTTGCGCACAAATATGGATTTTGATATGGACAAGGTGTTGAAGTTTATGCCTGAGCCAGGGAGCGATGAGGGATTTATCCCTACTGATGGTAAGTTCCGACAAGTTTTGCTATTAGATTTACATTTGTATGCCTCTTGACTCGTTGTTTTGTAAGCTTGATAGACTCTATCTTGTGTGTATGGAGCTCAATTTAGAGGAAACCATGGACTCCTTGGCAAAATGTGATCGCGAGAGTGATGATGACCCACATTTCGTTCCATTGAAAAGGAAGAAGACCAATGTTGGAGGAGCACTGTGTTGTACCATCGAGGAGGCATCTCAACCTTTGGATAAGCCTATTGAAGCTATCCTACCACCAGAGGCTGGAGAGGTCAACTCGAGTTGTGTCGGGCCCGAGCGCGAGGGTTCTCCTCTTTCAAACTTTAGATTTTCCCCTCTCGGGGCTATTTAAATATGAGGGCACTCAAATCCTTGGTTATGCCTGGACGTGCCCAAGCAATTGCTGGGCGAAGTGCTAGCGACATTGAGAGAGTTCTAACGCTCTAGACTCGGAGGGTAGATTTTCTATCATCCTTCTTTGTTTTTGTTTATTTATTCTTTTGTACATGCCCAATAGTTATTTGTTCTCTTGTTTCCTTTAGGTTGTGGCTCTTCAGGCTGGGCTTGTTGAGTCGAGCCATCTCCAGTCATCAAAGTTGAAGGCCTTTGCGGAAGAAAAGAAGAATGAGTCTCACCACTACAAGAAGAAAGTTTCTTCTTTGAAGAAGTCTCTCTAAACTTCAGAGGCCCATACTCACGAGCAAGAGATAGAGATAGACAACCTGAGCTCTATTTTAGCTCGGGCTCCCAAAGAAGCGGTGGAGAAACATTAAGCCTCCGCGAAGTATGCTAAGGATCTAGAGGCATCTATGGAGTGATACAAGTCATCATCTGATTTTGCTAAGGCCTTCCATTCTTAAGGGGAGAATGCGATGGCGGCATCCATCAAACTGACCAAGAAGTGGATATTTGCTGAGCACCATACTATCGATCCCTCAAACTTCGATAGGTTTCTGATGCATCGCAAAGGAGTGGAAGGCATAGCCCCTCAATCCAAGACATTTGGGTACAAATCACGAGGCGAGAGTAAAGAGACTTCGCATTTGGGTTGACATGACCTTTTGTTGTATGCCTTTTAGCACCTTTTATTGTTATTTAATTTTTATCATTCGACTATTTAGTGTTTTCTCTTGGTCCGAGAGGTGGACATACGATCTTACAACATTTTGAGTATGAATGCTTGCTTATTGAACATCATTATTATTTTATCTTTCTTTTTTCCTTTATATATATATCTTGTTGTATTGGTGTCGCTTACCGACGTGTGAGAGTTTATTTACCCATCCTTGTACGAATCTTCTTGTTTGATCATAGTAGCTAGCATACATGACAACCAGCGGGTGGGCGCCTGGTTACACAAGCGTTAGTCGAATGCCACGCGGTTGACCCGCGCGCGTTGGCACCAAGCCCGGTTGTAATTTTACCTTCCGTATTTTATTTATCGATTTTTGGCTGGTTTTATTGGTGTTGCTATCCTTTGTCGAATATCAGTATGCTGAGTCTAATGGTTTGGAGCCTCAACCAATTCATAACTTTGAAGGCCCCCTTACACGACCGTAGAACTCAGTCGCGCTTGTTACTAATCTATCAATTTTGTTGCTTTCCGTCCAGCCCCTTGGGCTATATCAAATGTGGAGCATGATTTCGAGCCTTAACCAAGTTTTGGTTTTTGAGGTTATTTCTCAGACTTTTGAGTAATTTCAAGCTAATTGATCATTTTTCGTCTTTGTTGAATGCAGGGTCCGATGGTTTTGAGTTTTAACCATTTTTTTGTTTTGAAAACTCACCATCAACCTTTAGAGCGATTTTGAGCTAGCCAATTTCTTGGATTTCTTGCTCATCGCTATGTGTCGAGCGATCTTCGATGCAGTAACGAAGATTTGTAGTCTTCATTTTAATCAATTACAAATTAAGATATCGTAATAATATTTAACTTGCTAGGATTTGAGGACTCAGTAGACGCACATGTACGTCCCAGCTAGGCCGTCCCTTCTTTAGCGCCCTCATCATCTGTTATTAAAGTGTGCCTGTAGCAGGCATTATATCACGAACATCCTAGCTACTATATTTACATGAGATCATTACATCGGAAAAGAAAAATGAAAGCCCCTAACGACTATATTTATAGGAAAGCATCATAAGACTCAAAATCCTTACATGTTAGTCTACTAATAATATTTCTTGAGATGCTCAGTGTTCCACGGCCTACTAGTGGTTTTCATTTCAAGTCTTTTAGGCTAAAAGCTTCCTTTCCAAGGCTTCAGATCACCTCATACGATCCTTTCCAATTCGACCTGAGCTCAGACGGAGGATGACCCGCTGCTGCTTCCCTTAGTATGAGATCTCCCGACTGAAAACTCTTTGTTTCACCCTACAATTGAAGTACCCAATAGCCCTCTGCTTGTAGGCTGCCATCCTCATAGATGATCTCTTCCTCACCCTATCTAGTAGGTCGAGCTCCGTATTGGTAGTTGAGACGTCAAGCTACTTGGCTTTCATCCTGTCAGTCTCGTTTAGGACTTCTATTAGGACAATAGCCTCTATCCCGAAGGATAACTTGAAAGATATTTCTCCTGTGGGTTCTCACCTGAGGCAAGTAGCTAAGCGAATAGGGCAGCTAGTGAAGTGAAGAGGTGGGGTCATGTGATACGCCTACAACACATTAGGTATCTCGTCTGCCCAAAGCCCTTTTTCCTTCTCCAATCTCGTTTTGAGATCCTATAAGATCGCTAGGTTAGTTACTTTCACCTGCCCATTAGACTAGGGATGAACAACAGAAGTGAGTATGTGATCTATATGATAACTTGAACAAAAAGCCTTGAAGACATGGTTGTCAAATTGCCTGCCATTGTCGGTGATGAGGACTCTCGGTATGCCAAATCTTCATAAAATGTTCTTCCAAATGATGTTCGATACTTTTGCTGTTGTAATAGTAGTTAAAGGCTTCACTTCAATCCATTTTGAAAAATAATCAATAGCTACTAGCAAGAACTTTCTCTATCCTTTAGCCACAGGCAAAGGCCCAAAATATCCATCCCCCACTGAAAGAAATGGCTTACTCCAAAAATGGCTAAATGTTGCTCGACAAGAACATGAATCAAATTTCCATGACACTAGCATGCATCGCACTTTCTTACTAACTCCGGTATCCTTCTTCATCGTGGTCCAGCAGTACCCATGTCGCAAAGCTTTGAATAAAAGGTAGTTGCCTCTTTGGTAATTGCTACAAATCCTCGAGTGTGTCTCAAGTAACACCTCATAAGCCTCAGTTTGGTGCAAGCATTTCAGGTATGGCATAGCAAATCCTCATTTGTATAGCTGTCCATCAATTATTGTGAATGAGGCTACCCAAATTTTTAGCCTTCTAACCTCAGATACATCATTTGGCAATTTATACTCCTTCAGGAAGTGTACCAATGAGTCTAACCAGCATTTTTCATGTTCTATGCTCGTTGTGTCAACTATGAGCAAAATGTTTGGATGTCGCAGGACTTGTACATTTGCCGTACTAGGTAGATTCTTCAAATTTGTCGATGCTAGCTTAGATAGGGCATCTGTTCGCTCGTTGTCTCTGCGAGAGACCTTAGTTATCTTGAAACTTGCAAATCCCCTTTGTAGGTCCCTCACCTTCATCAAATAGGATGCCATCTTTTCATCCCTTATCTCGAATTCACCTGTCACTTACCCAACGATCAACTGAGAGTCACTGTAAATTTTGACTGATGTCACCCCAAGTATGGATGCTAAACTTAGGCTCGTGATAACTGCTTCATATACAGTGTAATTATTGTTGACCTATGGTTGATCATTACCTTAATGTTTTGATTATAACAAACAATTCCATCTTGTTTACTAACAAATTGAATTGGGTGTTTAAGCCTTCAAAGTTATAAAGACTATTATTCACACTCAAATGAAGTACAAGTGAAGGTTAAACGAGTATTCAAGATAATTCATTCGAGACAATAGTGATTTGCATGCCACAATCAAATTGGAACTTAACAGAATTACAAATCAAGATATAAGTCAAAGAGAGGCTCGAAGAGATCAAGAACATTGAAGATAGAGTTATTTATCGACCCTCATTTATATATGTAAAGGTATAACTCGTCAATGTTTAGCAAGTGCATAAGCTCAAATATTTCTCATAAATTCATTATCAAAAACCTTGAAAAATCATTTTCAAATGTCCCTCAAAAGATCACACTTCAAATTTGTCCGGCGAGACTGTCGTACCGGACGTCCGATACGATTTTACCGGACGTCCGGTAAAATCGATTTTTGGCCAAACGGTCATATTTTCAACGGTCTGATTTCTGACAAAAAATAACGGCTACTTGACCGTCCGGTACTGTACCGGACGTCCAGTAGATCCGTCCGGTTGGACAGATTTTTTTGATAGTTTTTGTCTATCCGGTAAAATCGATTTTTGGCCAAACGGTCATATTTTCAACGGTCTGATTTCTGACAAAAAATAACGGCTACTTGACCGTCCGGTACTGTACCGGACGTCCAGTAGATCCGTCCGGTTGGACAGATTTTTTTGATAGTTTTTGTTTATAAATACCAACTCTCTTTGCATTCAATTTGAACAATTTAGAAGAGATTTTTGAGAGCTTTTTTATTGAGAAATCATTGATATTACTTGAGTTTAAAATTCTATTTCATTTATTATAAAGAATTTCTTGATTGTTCCAACATATTTTATTCATTTTATCAAGAAATCTTTTTAGCAAAGAACTCTTCACAAACTTCATCTATTCTTCATTCTTGATAAAAGTTTTTTTTACCAACACTTTGATTTAAAGTGTAAATCTCTCTTCATACTTAACTTGTATTATTTGTTAAGAGAGATCATTGGTTTGAAAACTTTAATACAAAGAATTTCTTGATTGATCAAAACTAGTTTCATCTATTTCACCAAGAATTCTTTTTGCAAAGAAACTTTATCAATCTCATCTATTCTTCGATTCTTAATAAAAGTTTTCTTTGCCAGCACTTTGATTTAAAGTGTAAATCTCTCTTCATACTTAACTTGTATTATGTGTTAAGGGAGATCATTGGTTGAAAAACTTTGATACAAAGATACAAACTATTTCATTATTCATCATCAATCAAAGTTTACAACATCAACATTTGAACTTCACTATTTGCTATCTATTGAAGTGTTTACCTAACTCTCTAATACTTAACTTGATTATATCATTTGTTAAGAGAGTTTCTTCATTGTAAAATTATCACTTATTTCTTGACGGTTTCGAGAGCCTTGTGAAAACTCGATTGTAAGGATAGGTGCTCCGTGTTGTAAGTCACCTAAGGATAAGTGCTCCTTGTTGTAAGTCACTTAAGGGTAGGTGCTCCTTGTTGTAAGTCACCTAAGAATAAGTACTCCTTGTTGTAAGTCACTTAAGGATTGGTACTCCTTGTTGTAAGTTACCATTATAGTGCATTTGGCCTTGCTCGTGACGGAGAGCTTGGTAACGGGGGGACGTAGATCATTGTATTGGATCGAACCTCCATAACATATCGTTTGCATTCTCTATCCCTTTACTTAACGCATTTACTTCGCACTAACTTATATCGTTCTATTTACGCATTTACTTATGTTTAGAATATTTTCACATTCACTATATTAGAATTTTGAGTAATTAACGAAAAAGTTTCAATAACCAATTCACCCCCTCTTGGTTAGTTATTCTTGGGCTAAACCGTTTCTATTTGCGAGTGGCAATCGGGCAAAGTTGTAAGCTCTATGATAAAATCTACCAACGTTTGCGCCTTGATGGTCGTTATTGGCATAAACTCAATGTTAAATTCACTCAACTCGATCGCCCACTTCAACGCCCTTCTCGACATCTCAGGTCGATGTAAAATTTGATGACGGGCCGATTGGTCATGACCTATATGGTGTGAGACTGAAAATACGACCCCAATTTTCTAACTTCTATAATTATTGCAAATACCAACTTCTTTGCAAGGCTATAGTGTGTTTCTGCACCCCTCAACACCTGGCTGATGTAGTAAACAGGCTTCTACACCTTTGAAAATTCATTCACCAGTAGTCTTGATGACTATATCATCTACATACGCTTCAATGACACTCTCAAGCAGGTCTTTGAAGACTTTATTCATCATTTTTTGATAAGTTGCTCCAGTATTTTTCAAACCGAACAACATGGCAATATAACAGTACGTCCCAGCATCAATTATGAAGGAGTTTTTCTCCTGGTCTAACTCTACCATGGAGATCTAATGATACCCAGAAAATGCATCCAGAAAACTTAATCATTCGTGACTTGATGTGGCATCCATAAAGTGATCTATTCGGGGTTACAGGTACAAGTCTTTCGGACACACCTTATTGAGTCTAGTGTAGTCTACACACATACACCATTTTCCATTTGATTTCTTCACCACGACGACATTTGCCTCGATCATTCATCGCATACTTAGTCAAAAAACCCTGCTACAAGAGGTACTCGATCCCCTCCTTAAATGGACACATTCTTTCATGTCGTGCACATGGTCTTCATGGAAATTGCAATACTTGCTCTTATCTCTTTTACTTCCAGATGCCACCATCGGTCTCGACCAATCGAGCTCTTTCATGTCCTGGATTTCCATCAATATCTTGGCCCACAGAGTATTTAAAGGGGTAAAGGCTTTGACCTCCTTTCGCCTATTCTTAACCAACTGATCCAGAGTGTACCCCCTATTTATGCGTTCATTACTCAACTTGTCTTTATTAACGAGTTTTCACTCACTACCTATCTTTCGCTTGTGACTTTCTGCCTCCCATCCCTCACTGAGATTTTTAGTGACCTTCTCTGCTTTCTCTGCATCAACGTACTTGTCACCCTTTTTGATTACGCCTAAAGAATAATGCGATAGTTGTAGCATAGCTTTGGGGTGTCGTATCCATAGGGAGATGGAAGAATATTTAAAGGATCAAAAAAGCTGAATTGTTCTTTCAAATGTGTAAAAAATTCAATGTTGAAACGTGAAATTAAAATCAATAATTCGAAGCAGTGAAGCGTCGAAATTCCCTCAATTGGATTGGATCAATCATATCAATTATTCATTTTTATAATACAATTAGAGGCTTTCATCAGGCACTCTAATCGGAAGATATATCGTGAAAATCAATTAATTTACAAATGTAATCCTAGAATTTAGACTTAAGATATATTCGCACAATTTTATTGGAATAAGATCAAAGATCGACCATATACATCAGGCATAAGGCGGTAATCAATCCGCCAATAAAGTGAAATTGAGATTAAAATTCAACAACTAGTTTAATCTAACGATAGAAGAAGCATGACTAGATCAATGAAGGATATAATAATTGTTAAACCAGTCTCAACAATAAATAATTGAAATTGAAAATCAATAAATAGTTTGATTGAACAATGAAAAAAGTATGACTGAATCCATGAAAAATCTTGTAAATATTAAACCGATTTCAATATAAATTCAAGAGAATGAAAATCTAAATTCTAGCATTGTTTGATAATGAAAAGATCAAATTAAATGAATAAAAAACATGAAATCACCAATTCCAATCGAGTTCATTCGTAGTTTCACCAAGGGTTTTAGTTCTCCATGAGTTTCTTGAACCAAAGAGGAGAAGAATGGTGTATGGGGGCCTTCTACATATGTATTCTACTGTTAAGTAATTGTAAGAGTCAGAAATTAGATGAAAATTACGTCCAAATTGGTTTCCAAAAGAGTTCTAATCGAATAAGGAAAGTTCCTTTCGCGCGCGGATTTTTTTTCTCTACATAGCAATCAGTAATATGATTAGAAGTTTCTCTTCCGATATTCAATTTAGATGACTCAAGATGCGTTGGAAAGATAACTCGAAGATCTACAACTTTGTTAGAAATAAATCTTTTCCAATTCGGACTTTTACTATGCCAAAAATGGGTCTCAATTTTTAGCTAAAAATCTGGAATATATCTTGTGCGAATTGAAATTGATTTTGATAATATTCCATTCTTTTTTTACTTCTAATTGCTTCCAATCGACCCTTAGCACTCTTGAACCTTCATCGTCAGTCCTGACATAATTTTTGAGTATTTGCACTTTAGTCCTTGAACTTTCACTTTCTTCCATTCTGGTTATTTTTCACTTATTTCTCATTATTTCCGCTATATTCATCACTTGTCCTGCAAAACATGAATTCCATAGAATTACGCTATATTCCAACATATTAATCAACAATTGCTCATGTTTTGACAGTAAAATAAGTATGTAAAACGTACTTATCAAAATCCCTCAAACTTGAAGTATTGTTTGTCCTCAAACAACAACAATATAATTTAACTCTACAAACAACATGGTTTAACAATATGTCGGGTCTCAGGTTTGAAATTTGGTAATCAGACAAATGAACAATTACAACAGTGCAAAAATTAAATCAGTCTCCACCTGTTATATGCATAACCTGACGTGTGTGTGTGAAAACTCATGTCAACACATTAAGATTATGATTGGTTAAATCTCTGACCCATAGTAGTCAAATATGTACTTTTCTCACTCAATAGATACACACACCCCCAAACTTATGCTTTTCATTCAATTTTCACGGGATGTATCCTAAGTTGAATCCATTCAATTCTAATCCTTACCCTCTCTTAATTTGAATAGACATTATTCCTACAAGTCCACACTTCAACAAGTTGGGATTCTCCTATATTTTTTTATTGCTTTAACCCTTAAAACTAGACTAAGTTACTTACTTCTTGTCAAATGTGTAGTTTTGTCAACTGAATGTCTGGGGCATAATCAATGTATTTGAATATTTTTTTTTTCTTTTCATTTTTTTCTCCATTTCTTTTTCTCATTTTATTTGAGTATCTTCTCATTTGCTTTCTATATAACTCATGTAATGAGTTTTAGGCCGATTTCTCTCAAGTCAGATGACCATAGGGCACCAGGTTTTAAATCACCCTCATAGGCTTAATCACCCGAGTTATATAGGCTCGAAAAGATGCTTTTTATATACTCAAAGATTAGTGCAATGCCCATTTCCTTTTAAACATCCAATTTTTAAAACTAACATCTAACTTAAAGCTTTCACCTCGTTTTTATCTCAATGAGTTTCAGACAATTCACATAAGATTTTCATGCATGGAATCCCTACTTATCTCAGTGTTCCCCTATAACAGTTCAATCATCTCTAAACTAGCATATATTTGGATTTATGAAATACGACACTAGAGGTTATTAGGTTGTATCATTAAGTTCCACTATCCTCTACAAAATGAACCGCATCACTAACTCAATATGCCAAACATAAGTAACGTGCATAGAAAATGTCAAGTTTTACATAAACAGGTCTAAACTAATCCAATAATGCACCATGTCATCATTCACAGCTGATACTTATCCTAATGATTCTCAAAAATTTTGAAACTTCATGATATTACTTATACAAATTCACAACAAAATCCAACAGAATCTTCCCCCCAACTAAATTTTGCATTGTCCTCAATGTAAAAACATGATAGGCAAATGAAGGGAATGACAAATATCACATAATAGTGCAGTGAAGCAACAAAAACTTAAAATGGAAGAGCCGAAAGCACTCAATGGAATGATAAAGCAAAGAAAATGACAAAATTAACTAGAATAAAAATGTAAAAGTAAAAGGTAGAAGAAAAAGAACGAACTCTCCTTGGGTTACCTCCTAAGCAGCGCCTTTGTTTATTGTCTTTGGCTTGACCCAATGTTTCCTCCCTAGCCTGCATCTAGTTGGTGTGGTTTCAATTTTCTTTGCAATACACTAAGCTCCTTGGACATAAGCACTGGTGATGTTCCTCCGCCTCCATCAAATACATGCGTGGGATAACCGGAGGAGAGCTCGAAATCAGGAGTAGGGACCTGCATGACAAAAGGTAAAGTTCTCTCATTAAAAACTAACAATGTAAAATAAGAACTATTACCTGACTCTTAATCATCTATCTCAAAATGTTTATTGATGATGAAGTCTACTTCATCCGATTCTAGAGTTTCCTGTGCTGGTCCAAGGAACATACTATCAGCAATCTCTTGAGTGAGTGCATCAATCCTGTGTGTTTGATGACACCCGTCATCCTCCTCTAACTGCTTAGTGACATGAAAAATGTTGACTTCTAAAGTCATATTTCCAAATGAAAGTTTCATGAGACCATTCCTACAATTAATCAGAGCATCAACAGTAGCAAGAAAAGGTCTACCAAGAATGATAGGAATTTTAGAGTCAACATTCACATCATCTTTTATATCCAACACCAAGAAATCTACGGGGCAGTAAAATTTATCAATTTGAATCAAGACATCCTCAACCACGCCCCTATGTCTAATAGTGGACCTATCAGCTAATTGCAGAGCTACAGATGTAGGCTTTATCTCACCCAAACCTAACGACAAGTAAATAGCATCAGGCATGAGATTGACACTAGCCCCTAAATCAAGAAGGGCTTGTCCAAACTCATGATTCCCGATGATACAAGACACAGTAGGACAACCAGGGTCCTTATACTTTCTGTAAGAGTAATTATTGAAAAGAAAATCCATCATTTCCTGTAAATCTGTTCCCATAAGTAGTGGCGGACCCAGCACCTGGCGAGGGGGAGTGGCTGTGAGTGCTGGGCTCCAGCGAAACAGTGCCAGATCACAGGAGAAGAGGGAGATCGGCGCACCAACATGGGAAAGGCTTGGGTTTTGCTTTGCCTGGTTGCTAGTTCATCTTCTTTCTCCCTTTTTTTGTTTTGTTTTCAAATTGGGCCCTTTGTTGGGCGGCCCGTTTCGCTGTTTAATTCTTTTGAATCGAACTGTGTTAATCTCTCTTCACCATTCTGCTTTTTTTACTCCACTTTTTCGTGCAATACTTTTGTTTCTTCTTATTTGATATGTACGCTCTCTAGCAGAAGAAGCCAAATTATATGTAGAAAAAAAAAAACAAAAATAGACTAATAGAATAAAATTAAATGTTTGGTATTAGGCATTTATGGAAAAGACAAAGTGGGTATCTAATAATTTTGTAGAAGAATAAATATTTAGAAGTGGATTATTGGGATGCCTGTGAAATATCAAAATTTACCAAGTGGGCATCGCATTTTTATGCATAAGATTGAACTTTTGAGAGTGGGCATCTGGGATTTTTGCAAAAGATTGAATTTTTGGATTTGGGTATCTGAGATTTGGGCAGAAGATTGAATATTTGAAACTAGACGATTAAGATTTGGTCATAAGATTGGCCTTTTGAGAGTGAGCATCTATATTTTTGAAGAAGAGCAAATTTCTCGAATTGGGCATTTGAATTTCTGCAAAAGATTGGATTTTTAAAATTGGGCATCTGAGATTTGTGAAAGTGGGAATTTGAAATTGTTACGGAATGGAAGCAATTGAAATGGATAGCGTGGATAAAAAATGGGAGACGATTTGTTGAGTGACAATTTGTTGGTTTACATAGAGAAAGAGATTTTTTGAAAAATGGAGAATGAGGCAATATTGCAACGTTTTCAAAATATGAGACCTCGTGAAATGCAGTTGTTTAAGATCACAGTTACAGAGTATGTTGTATCGCGTATTTCTTTAGTATTTTGGGTTGTATTCAATTACGTTTTCATATATATATATATATATATATATATATATATATATATATATATATATATATATATAATTTTTACGTTTCAGTGCATTTACATATATATTGAAAATTGAATAATTTTAATATTATTTAATTAAATATTACTAAACAATCTTGCTCTTATGATCGTTGATTGTCGACGGTCATTTCTCAACGTCCGCTCTGGCTGAACTTTAATGATGGGTCTGCCACTGCCCTTAATCAAATAGTTTTTGACAAAAACTTCAATATTCATTTTATTCTATTAAAAAATTATCAAGATTTACTCCTCTTTACATCAATTTTTACATATTTTGGTAAGAAAAACCTGATAAAATTAAAGAAAGAGATTATAAATCAATAAAAATGAGTTGTCGATAAATGTATAGTATTTTGTAATTCCAGAAAATGTGTATATAAAAAGTGAGTTGAGAGTTTAGAAATATTTCATAAACATAGGCTAAGTGATAAGTTTTTACCAAAATATGCTCAAAACTCTAAATCTCAGGTAATGCATAGCTTCAATCATATTTTACGTTTAAAGTTCATGCACGCTAATTACATATATTTCAGCTCGGACCATAGGATTTGGATGGCATTTAGATTTTCTCTAATTTTTGGCATTTCTTAGAATCAGTGATTTTATGATCAAAATTAATTATTTGATAATCCATAATAAATTAATCAACAACGAGATTTAAGCCTACTAAGTATAATGTAGGAAATACATGATTTCACAGTTTTTGAATTTCTTTCTTCGCACGGCGTCAACATTCCAATTTATTCAACTTCAATTTGCTTCAACATAATTAGATTCATCGATGATATTGCCATTTTGAGATTTTCGTGGGTATGAATTATGTAAATATTGTAGGAGATATTACACCGATAATGTGCATATCGAATGCTTCGTGAAAATTTAAGTACTTTCAAAATAGTGGTCGTCAATCCACAATTTATTACAATTGAAATTGCATAAATTATACTTCAATAAACTTTCTTTTAATTTGATAATCCAAATTAAATTGAGATCATCACACAGAACATCAATGCTTTCAAAGCATATACCAACTTAATTGGTTTGATGTCGATGAAGAAGACTAAACATCTTGATTCACTAGAATTGCAACTTCTCCCAATATATGCAACATATCACATTTGTGACATTTCACAAGATAGTATTATTTCATGTTAAATAGTACCTATTCACCATATTCAATTTTTTTGTCATATTTTACGCAATCACAATTTTGCATAAATCATCTAACTTAATTTCATCAAATTAATTGAGGCTATCATCATTAATGTAATTTTCCATATTCCTAAAAGGAATAATCATGAAAGTTCATATACTTTCAATAACTAGTTGGCATTCTTCCAACATTTATACATTTCCAATGTCTAGGAGTAAATTTTCTCATTTCTATCAATTCGTTGCCTCAATTGTATTAGTCTCAACAATATCCAATTCGTCACGATCAAGATGACGAAATAGCAATTTATGTTCCAAACATTTATGCATTCATTGTATAAGTTTATTCCATTTTAGTCAACGCATGTCATGACTAGGAATATCATTATCTTGAGGAAATACATACACTTTCATATTGAGAAATATAGTCATTGATCTCAATCTCGATCAATTTACCAAGACCAAAAGGTCAACCATTGGTATGGTACAAACCTCGAGCATGTCATGATATGAAACATATAATCTGTTTTACACTTCATGATATGAAGACAATGAACGCATGCCCTTTCATTTGCTGAAAGGCATGGAGAAATTACTTTAAAGAAGTAAATTAAATCTAGGCATCACCCATTAACTGCCTTCACAAGAAATTTCCACAAAAATCCAAAGACATGCTCTATCATTTTTATTTATTTTATTATATTTTTTAAACCCATGAAATGGCAGGTGACATTCCGCTAACTCCAACAGGCATTTATACATATAATTATATACTAGCATAAAGCAACTAAAGCCTCTGTTTAATTTCATTTTATCCAAATCATGGGCTATTCACGACTTTGGAATTATCCATGCAATATCATGATTTCCATTATAACACACACATCAACAAGGGTCATGTTAAGATTGTAGGAGATATTACACTGATAATGTGCACATTATATTCATCAAGAACATGCCGTTAATATGCTTGAAATCGAAATATCATTCGACTTACCAAAATCGAATTTGAGAAGACAAATTAGTGAATTGCCAACTTCGAATATATGAATATGGATTTATCACTTTCCAATCTTGAACGCGTGTCATTCTTTAATTCAAACCTTAACATGAAATCAAAAGAATATTAGTTACTTTCCAAAATCAAAATACTAAATTAGAATGCAATCGGAAAAAAGAAGATGAGATGCGGTGATGCGATCGGCAGAGACAAGTGTTTGACACTTTGTCCTTAAGATGAATTTGCCCCACATCGGTGCTGACAATTTCTTGACAATAATCTCTCGAGATACAATGGCCACATCAAGCTGTAGGATCACTCCAAATGACTTAGACCAACAAACTCGAACGGAGTTCTCTCTCTACCATAACCATAATCTTGATGCAAGAAATAATTACTTTTACAAAGTGTTTTATGCAAACTAAATTGTAAACATGGACTGGAATGATATGAAACTATCACTTGAATTGTATGTTCTAATCCAAATACATGGGAATCTATATATATATATATATTGTAGTTGGAAAGGTTTGTCAAAAGACTCAACCATACTAAGAGACACATCTCTTGAAATTAAGATACATAATTATTGGAAGTTACTCATACTAAAAGTCATGATCTTCCATATAAAAATGCACATATTTTCATCTACACATTTTCTAGGATATTCCACAATATTCTACACGATTTTTCCAACAATTTCAAGTATTAAGCGGTTTAAGTTTGGCTTAATTTTTCATTAACCAAACAACGAATTTCGCTTAAATCATTTAAATTGGTCACAACCAATTTTAGATACAAAATTCCAACAATTCCTCATATGAATGAAAATTAATGCAAATGACTATGCAGATACTAGTAGAGAGAGTACGGAAAACACTGTATCAGAGAAGGTAGCTTCTGGCCTTGAACCTCCCTTGGTGAAATACTATCGGACTTACTTGGCTAATTGGTGAACGTGATATCTTGAACCATTCAACCGTTGGTGTAAGCCAAGACAATAGTACTCACACAAATGTCTTCCCGAAATCGTTCATGGTTCTCATGATTGTGTCCATTTTGGCCCTGGACCACTCTTAGTTTCATAAGTGTTTAGAGAATTTTAGCCTGGAACAATTCTCATTGAAGCGGCCCCACTTCACACTTACATAGGTGACCTCCTATTAAGAGTATTCTGCCCTACTCTACTTGACTTAATCAAGATATAAGAATCATTAAAAGAGTATCTTAACCTTCAATCATTCTGTAGAAAGTACTTTAATTATCATAGGAATGAGTAGGAATAATTTCCTAAGTATTTCATGGAATTTTCATAACTTAGTTGTCCCTTTGAACCAAGATTTTGGGATCTCCAGTCAACAAGGTAGAGTTACCATTACAAAGATTCTTACGTAGTAGGCTTTAATCTCATTCCCCTTGATATGCAGTATTCTTGATCTCTCGGTAAATCTTACACCATCGAGATTGACTGCTTAACGGTATTATGTCTACGACTTATACGTCTAGACTTACCATTACATGTGACTTAGTATCTCATCAAATATAGCTAACCAATGATCTATTGATTTGATAGATACAACAGGTCACCATTTCTTAAGATGAATTTGCCCCGCGTCGGTGCTAACGATTTCTTGACAATCATCTTCCAAAATACAATGACCACGTCTAGCCATAGGAGCACTCCAAATGGCTTAGTCCAACGAACTCGAACAGAATTCTCTCTCTTCCATAACCATGACTTTTTGTACAAATGATTTATTCTACAAAGTAGTTTATGCAACATGATACGAAAAGAATTATATAAATTAAATTATAAAATTCACACACATGGGTTCTTATATAATAGTTGGAAAAACCAAACCAAGAGACACATCTCTTGAAATTTATATCTCTCCATAAAGAGACTCAATTACATCTCTACATAAAGAGACAATTATTGAAAAATAATACCAAAAGTCATGATCTCCAAGAGTCATGATCCATATGAAAAGACACATATTTTCATCATATTTTCTAGAATATTCTACAATATTCTATACGATTTTCTAACAATTCAAAGGCTCAAATTTGGCTTAATTTCTCATTCACCAAATAACGAATTTTTGATACACATTTCCTACAATCTCCTACATGAATGAAAATTAATGCAAATGACTATGCAGACACTAGTAGAGAGAGGGCGGAAAAACACTGCATCCGAGAAGGTAGTTTTTGGCCTTGAACCTCTCTTAGTGAAATACTATCGGACTTATTTGGCTAATTGGTGAACGTGATGTCTTTAACCGCTCAGTCGTTGGTGTAAGTCAAGACAACAGTACTCACACAATATCTTTCCTAAATCGTTCATGGTTCTCATGATTGTGTCCATTTTGGCCATGGACCACTCTTGGATTTCATAAGTGTTTTAGAGAATTTTTAGCCTCATCTAATTCTCATAGAGGCAGCCCCACTTCACACTTACATAGATGACCTCCTATTAAGAGTATTCTATCATACTCCACTTGACTAAATCAAGCTATAGGAATCATTAAAAGTATATCTTAACCTTTCAATCATTTTGCAGAAAGCATTTTAATATTATAGCAATGAGTTGGAAATAATTTTCTAAGTGCTTCATGGAATCTTCATAACTTAGTTGTCCCTTTGAACCAAGATCTTGGGATCTCCAGTCAATAAGGTAGGGTTACCATTACAAAGACTCTTACATAATAGGCTAATCTCATTCCCTTCAATATGCAGTATACTTGATCTCTTGGTAAATCTCTTAAAGGTACACGAGTTACACCATTGAGATCAACTGCTTAACAATATCATGTCTATAACTTACACGTCTAGTTACATATGACTTAATATCTTATCAAATATAGCTAGCCAACAATCGATTCATTTGATAGATACAATTTGTCACCACTAAGAAATCATTTCATGAAACTACATTCTTCTAACTAGCTTTATCTAAAGATTTATGACATCCAAACAACATTTTTAGATGATTTATATAAACACTAGACTAGTCAATCACTTTTACTAGTGGATTTCGAACACATGGGTATTCAATATCATCATTGAATATTACAATGCATTTGACCTTTATGAATATTATTCAAATATTCCAATTGTTCTTGCATGTCCAATCAAACGCCAGATATAGCTTTTGTCCCATTTCATCCACTTAGTGTATACCATCCTTATAATTACTATAAGGGTTTTCTACATTTTCCACCTTTATAGATATATTTCTATGATTATAAGGTATAGAAACATGTAACTTTTAACATAATTACCTACACAATTCCTCAATTAGGAATGCATGTGCAACTAGTACTATTGCATTCACAAATCTTGAACTTTTCATAAAAGTTCGCAAGCATTGATGTTAACCCCCACATTTTTCGGTTGTACTTGAACTTAGAGTGAGTTCATCAACTCTTTCATAGTTCAATTCATTTATCGAATAGATAACGTCCATATCGAATGTTTCGTGAAGGTTTAAGTACTTTCAAAATAGTTGTCTTCAACCTACAATTTATTTCAATTGAAATTGTATACAATGTTCTTCAATCCAACTATCTTCAATCTGATCACACATAATTTGATCAAGGTCATCACATAGATTAACAAACATTTTCCGAGTATAAACCAACTTAGTTGGCATACACATTTTAGTATAGTATAGTCCAATAATGAAGGGCTAGACAATAATTACATCTTTTCCAAACATATGCAATATATCAAAATTGTGACATTTCACATGATAATTGAATGAATGAATCAAATGTAGGCTGAAAAGTTGTATTCTCAAAAGACACAAACCTACAAAATAACACACATCTTCATCTCAAGATTGATGGATAATACACCGATATTGTGCATAATTCATAAAACGTACCGTGAAGTCGAGACATAATCTCAACTTATCGAAACTGCATCCGAACACCTAAATATAGATTTGTCCATTTCTACTCTTGAATGATAACTTTCTTCAAAAGTTCTCCTTACAATATAAACATATAAATAAATTAGATCATATTTTGAACTCAAACCTAAACTAGAAAGATAAACGAAGAAATGATGAAAGTGATGCGATTTGACCAAAGCAAATGTTGGACACTTTCTCCTTAAAATGAATTTGCCCCGCATCGGTGTTAACGATTTCTTGACAATCATCTCCCAAGATACAATGACCATATCTAGTCATAGGTGATTATTGGGAGATGATTGTCGAGAAACCGTTAGCACCGATGCGGAGCAAATTCATCTTAAGGACAAAATGTCAAACACTTGCCTCGGCCGATCGCATCACTTGCATCTCATCTTTCTTTTTCCAATTTCATTCTAATTTAATATTTTGTTTTCGAAAAGTAACTAATATTCTTTTGATTTCATGCTAAGGTTAAAATTAAAAAAATGACACGCGTTCAAGATTGGAAAGTGATAAATCTATATTCATATATTCGAAGTCGGTAATTCACTAATTTGTCTTCTCAAATTAGATTTCGGTAAGTCAAATGATATTTCGATTTCAAGCATATTAACGGTATGTTCTTGATCAATATAATATACACATTATCGGTGTAATATCTTCTACAAATATAACATATATTTTTTGAATAAATGAAGAAACTAGAAAAGAATATTCAACACAATAAAGTTTGTCTCAGGCGAATTAGTGTTCACAATTGTATAGACAAGAATCAAGAAAGTTGGACGTGAAAAGAAGCATGATAACACAGGAAAGAGGAAACAACAAATAATAATAATAATAAAGAAGAGGTGTTAAAGCACTTCCAAGTTCCATCATACCATGCATTAATGATGAGTAATGCTATTTAGCCCTACTGAAATTACAACTCCAATTTAGGTAGCATTAATATAACATTAAATGATATGAGAAATTAAATAAATCATTTAATTTCATATTTTATTTAGCCATTCATCTAGCAGCTCTTAGACTGTGATTGTAACCTCAATGGGGCTACATAACATTATTCATTAATGATGAGTTTCTTGCACGTTGAACTATTTATATTCCTGGAACAGGTCTACTATTTTGAAAAATCATGTTATAAGTACAGACCAATTTTATAGAAAATAATTAAGTGAACACTTGGCATACATTCATTGGAAGATTAAAAAAATAAAAACAAAACAGGCGTTTCACTATGTCACCATTGATAAAAAAAAAACTGTCAAAGATTTTCTGTAGTTGGGGTTTTTTCCTATTCTAAAGGGTCATTAATTATTGCAGATCTTTCTGTACGAGTAATTATTGAAAAATAAAATCCATCAAATTTCCTACTAATTTGTTTCCCTATGCAGCGGCGGACCAAACACCCGGCAATGGGGTGTGGCTGTGAGTGTTGTGTTTTGCCACAAAAGTACTGGATCGCAGGGTAAGAGGGAGATCAGCACGGGCGTGGGAGAGACTTAGGTTTTGCTTCGCCTGGTTGCTGGTTCGTCTTCTTTGTCCCTCTTTTTTCTTTGTTTGTTTGTTTGTTTGTTTTGTTTCGAAATTGGGCCCTTTGTTGGGCAGCCCGTTTCTCTCTTTTTTATTATTTTGTAATTGGGCGGCCAATTTCGCTGTTGGATTCTTTTGAATCGAACCGTATTAATCTCTCTTCCCCCATTCTTCTTTTTTACTCCACTTTTTTGTGAAATATTTTGTTTCTTCTTATCTGATATGTATGCTCTCTAGAAGAAGAAACCAAATTATACGAAGGAAAAAAAAAACAAAAATAGACTAATAGAATAAAATTAAATGTTTGGTATTAGGCATTTATGGAAAAGACAAAGTGGGCATCCGATAATTTTGTAGAAGAATAAATATTTAGAAGTGGATTATTGAGATGCTTGTGAAATATCAAATTTTACCAAGTGGGCATCGCATTTTTATGCATAAGATTAGAACTGGGAGACTAAGATTTGGTCATAAGATTGGACTTTTGAGAGTGAGCATCTATATTTTCGAAGAGGAGCGAATTTCTCAAATTGGGCATTTGAATTTCTGCAAAAGATTGGATTTTTAAAATTGGGCATCTGAGATTTGTGAAAGTGAGAATTTGAGATTGTTCCGAAATGGCAGCAATTGAAATGGATAGCGTGGATAAAAATTGGAGACAACTGGTTGAATGACAATTTGGTGGTTTATTGATTTTCGGAAAAATTGAGAATGAGGCAATATTGTAACGTTTTCAAAACATGAGACCTCTTGGAATGCAGTTGTCTAAAATCACAGTTACAGAGTAGGTTGTATCGCGTATTTCTTTACTTTTTTGGTTGTATTCAGTTACGTTTTCATATAAATATAATTTTTACGTTTTAATGCGTTTACATATATATTGAATAATTTTTAATATTATTTAATTAAATATTAATAAATGACATCGCTCTTACAATCATTGATTGTTGACGGTCATTTGTCAACTTTCACTCGGGCTGAACTTCAATGTTGGGTCCGCCACTGCTTAAGCAAGCATTTTCTTTGACAAAAACTTCAATATTCATTTTATTCTATTAAAAAATTATCAAGATTTGCTCCTCTTTATATTAATTTTTACATATTTGGTAAGATAAACTAGATAAAATTAAAGAAAGAGATTATAAATCAATAGAAATAAGTTGCGGATAAATGTATAGTATTTGTAATTCCAGAAAATGTGTATATAAAAAGTGAGTTTATAAATATTTCATAGCCAAGGATAAGTTTTTACCAAAATATGCTCGAAACTCTAAATCTCAAATAATGCATAGTTTCAATCATATTTTAATGAAGGTTTGGGCACATGCGTTTAAAGTTCATGCACGTTAATCACATATATTTCAGCTGGGACCATAGGATTTGGATGGCATTTAGATTTTCTCTAATTTTTGGTATTTATTAGAATAAGTGATTTTATGATCAAAATTAATTATTTGATGATCCGTATTATATTAATCAACAACAAGATTTAAGCGTGCTGAGTATAATGTAGGAAATACTTGACTTCACCGTTTTTGAATTTCTTTCTTCGCACAGCATCAACATACCAATTTATTCAATTTCAATTTGCTTCAGCATAATTGGATTCATCGATGATATTGCCATTTTGAGCTTTTGGTGGATATGAATTATGTAAATATTACTTATATTTTTTGAATAAATGAAGAAACTAGAAAACAATATTCAACACAATAGAGTTTGCCTCAGGCTACTACTCAAATTAGTGTTCACAATTGAATAAACAAGAATCAAGAAAGTTGGACGTGAAAAGAAGCATGATAACACAGGAAAGAGGAAACAACAAAAAGGAATAATAATAATAATAATAATAATAATAATAATTAAAAAAAAAAAAAAGAGGTGTAAAAGCAATAATAATAATATAGACATAAAGAGGTGTTAAAGCACTTCCAAGTTCCATCATACCATGCATTAATGATGAGTAATGTTATTTAGTCCTATTGAAATTACAATTCCAATTTAGGTAGCATTAATATAACATTAAATGATATGAGAAATTAAATAAATCATTTAATTTCACATTTTATTCTCTTGGACTATGGTTGTAACCTCAATGAGGCTACATAACATTATTCATTAATGATGAGTTTCTTGCACGTTGAACTATTTATATTCCTGGAACTAGGTCTACTATTCTAAAAAATCATGTTATAAGTACAGACCAATTTTGTAGAAAATAATTAAGAGAACACTTGGCATACATTCATTGGAAGATTAAAAAAATAAAAACAAAACAGGCGTTTCGCTATCTTGTCAAAGATTTTCTGTAGCTAGGGTTTTTTCCTATTCTAAAGCGTTATTAATTATTGCAGACCTTTCTGTACGAGTAATTATTGAAAAATAAAATCCATCAAATTTTCTACTAATTTGTTTCCTTAAGCATCGGCGGACCCAGCACACAGCGAGGGGGCGTGGCTGTGAGTGTTGTGTTTCGCTACAAAAGTGTTGGATCGCAGGGTAAGAGGGAGATCGGTGCCGGCTTGGGAGAGGCTTGGGTTTCGCTTCACATGGTTGTTGGTTCGACTTCTTCCTCCCTTTTTTTTTTTCGTTTTGAAATTGGGCCCTTTGTTGGGCGGCCCGTTTCTCTCCTTTTTTTTCTTGCTTTGTAATTAGGCGGTCCATTTCGTTGTTTGATTCTTTTGAATCGAACCGTGTTAATCTCTTTTCCCCCATTCAACTTTTTCACTCCAATTTCTCGTGAAATACTTTTGTTTCTTCTTATCTAATATGTATGCTCTCTAGAAGGAACCAAATTATATGAAGGCAAAAAAAAAAAAAAGCAAAAATAGACTAATAGAATAAAATTAAATGTTTGGTATTAGGCATTTATGGAAAAGACAAAGTGGGCATCCGATAGTTTTGTAGAAGATTACATATTTACTAGTAGATTATTGAGATGCTTGTGAAATATCAAATTTTACTAAGTGGGCATCGCATTTTTATGCATAAGATTGAATTTTTGAGAGTGGGCATCTGAGATTTTTCTAAAAGGTTGGATTTTTGGATTTGGGTATCTGAGATTTTAGCAAAAGGTTGAATATTTGGAACTAGGCGGTTAAGATTTGGTCATAAGATTGGACTTTTGAGAGTGAGCATCTATATTTTTGAAGAAGAGCGAATTTCTCGAATTGGGCATTTGAATTTCCACAAAATATTGGAATTTTAAATGGCATCTAAGATTTGTGAAAGTGAGAATTTGAGATTGTTTCGAAATGGCAGCAATTGAAATGGATAGCGTGGATAAAAAATAGGAAACGATTGGTTGAATGATAATTTGGTGGTTTACACGTAGAAAGTGATTTTTGGAAAAATTGAGAATGAGACAATATTACAACGTTTTCAAAACATGAGACCTCGTAGAATGCAGTTGTCTAAGATCACAGCTATAAAGTAGGTTGTATCGCGTATTTCTTTAATATTTTTGGTTGTATTCAATTACGTTCTCATATATATATATATTTTTTACGTTTTAGTGTATTTTTATATATATTGAATAATTTTTAATATTATTTAATTAAATATTAATAAACGACCTCGCTTTTACGATCACTGATTGTCGATGGTCATTTGGCAATGTCCACCCTGGCTGAACTTCAATTATGGGTCCGCCACAGCCCTTAAGCAAACATTTTTTGACAAAAACTTCAATATTCATTTTATTCTATAAAAAAATTATCAAGATTTACTCCTCTTTACATTAATTTTTACATAAACTAGATAAAATTAAAGAAAGAGATTATAAATCAATTGAAATGAGTTGTGGATAAATGTACGGTATTTGCAATTCTAAAAAATGTGTATATAAAACGTGAGTTGAGAGTTTATAAATACTTCATAAACATAGGCTAAGTGATAAGTTTTTACTAAAATATGCTCGAAACTCTAAATCTCAGGTAATGCATAGTTTCAATCATATTTTAATGTAGGGGCACATGCGTTTAAAGTTTTCACGTTAATCAGTAATCACATATATGTCAGCTGGGACCATAGGATTTGGATGGCATTTGAACCCCTCTTTTGTCTGCAAATCCGTTAAGAAGTCCGTGCAGCTTTACGAGCAAGTTCTGGGATTCGAGCTCATCAAGAGGCCTTCCGCTTTGAACTTTGCAGGAGCTTTACATTAATGACCAAACACTGATGCAATTTCGATAGCATAAATAGGTGTTGGCACGTCATCTTTTCTAGTTCGTGAACGCTATTACTAATCCAATTTGAGTTTAATTTGTAGGTTGTTCAACGATGGAATAGGAATCCATTTGCTTGAAGCTGCAGAAAATGTTCCAAACCAAAAGGAGAAAATAAATCCGAAAGACAACCACATTTCATTCCAATGCTCAAATATGGAACTCATAATTCAGAAATTGGAAGAAATGAAGATAGAATAAGTGACAGCGGTGGTTAAAGAAGGAGGCATATCAGTGGATCAATTGTTCTTCCATGATCCAGATGGTTATATGATTGAAATTTGCAATTGTCAAAATCTACCAGTTCTCCCTCTTAAGAAGTTATATTAAGAGTAAATGTCTTAAGTTATGTATTGGCTACTTAATGCACTCCACCTTGGATGCCAATTATACTAATGGCGTGTTTGATAGGGGATATTTTCCATGAAAATTGGAATTCAAATTCCATTTTTCATCTTTTGGCATGTTTGATGGTACAAATTTTCCTTAGAAAACTTTTTCCACAATTCCCTCACACATGTGTCAATTCCATGATTTGGTGGAGTTGGTTTTACCACCTTTTTGGTGGGAAAATGAATTCAATGTTACTGTTTTTTTTTTTTTTTTTGGCAATGTAAACAAATTTCATAATCAATTGTAAAACCAATTTCACTTTATTTGACAATTTTCATGTAAAACAAAACCAAACAAACACTAAATTTTGATTTAAAAAATGATTTTTTAGGAAAAATTTCGTTTTTTTTTTTTTTTACTTTTTGGCAATGGAAACAAATTTTATAACCAATTGTGGAAAAAAATTATCACTTTCATGGACAATTTCCATGTAAAATAAAGTCAAACAAACACAAAATTTAAAAATTTTCCGGATAATAAATTATACCAATAAAATACCCTTAATTTCCAATTTCCTGGAAAACAATTTCTAGGCAATTACTTTCTCTGGAATTCATTTTCTTTCCACCAATTTTCCACCCTTACAATCAAACGGATCCTAAGAATATGTCTAGATAAAACTTTACTTAGAAAAACTATGTGAAAAAAAAAATAATACTGAAGAAAAATATTATATTGTTCTTTTAAATACCTTATGAAAGTTTTCACATTTAAATTCTTATCAAGAAAATTAAGTGGGACAAACCTTGACCAAGAGAAGAGAGTACAACATGTATGTACTCCCCCTCATAACAATATCATTTGAGCTATATGCTTTCGACATATTAAATCCTTAGGAATTCATATAAATATTGTTGATAATCATGACAAATGATTTGGTTGTAACCATATTAATTATACATCTATCAAATTTAATTGCATTGTCAGGCTAACAAAATATCAATTTGTGATTTTAGGCATCATAGGAGCAATTATCTATTTATATAATTTTTTGCAAAAAAATTATTATGTTAAGAGTCGTGTTGTAAAACACCAAATTTCTCATTGAGACTTAGGTGCAATGTTTGAGAACAGGAGGATCAAACTAGACTTATTTCAATTCTTGAAGGACCAAAGTGGAACTTTGACGAGTTATACTTTCATTTTAAATGTGATTAACTTATATGGTTTTTTTTAAAAAGAAAATTAAGATTTATTTAGAAGACATAGCGGAGGAAAACCTTGGATACAACTCATAATCAATCAATAAAACAAAAGTGGACCTTAATGTCTAAAATGAGGTAACTCCCAACGGTCCACACGCAAAATACCACGAAGAGATATCGATATATGATGTAAAGTAGCATAGAGTTCCCACATGAAGCCTCCTTTGCAAGAGGGTCTGCCGTCGAATTGGCCTCTTGAAACACATGGTTAAGTGTACCATTTACCACACGAAGGAGGAATAAAATTTCATTTCAAATTTCTTGAATACGCCATAAGGAGCATGTTCCTTGCCTTGCCCATTGAAAAATTACCTTGGAATTTGATTCCACCATAAATTTTTTAAGCCAAGATCTTTACAGATGCGCAACTCATCCTGAAGAGCTCTAACTTTTGCTACCATATTTGTTGTAATCCCATAGTACCATACAAATCCAGCAATGAACTGACCTTTGGAATCTCGTATTATTCCTCCTCCACCAGCATGACCTGGATTTCCTTTTGCTGCACCATCCACATTTAGTTTGGTGATTAACTAATATGGTTTACTTGTGATTCTATGAATCACTTGAGGATCAGAATGCAATATGCTAGGTATTGTTTACTCGAAAACTTGTGGTTTACACTCATCCAAATGGGCCATGTCTACATTTTTTTTTCAAGTTCTTCTTTTACAGTAGGTAGTTTTCACTCTACCACTAATGTAACACTCGGTATAGGTATTTTTATCTATTTAACTATTTTTAATGAAAAATTTATAATTTTTTTAGTAAACGTTGTTTTTGGTTATCATATTATAATGTAGTATACAAACTGTAAATTTAGGAAATATGGTATATAAAGTGTAAATACAACCTATACGGAGGGTGTGAATGACAAAATCCATAGGGAGCAAAGTGATAATAAAGGTAAGAATTGAGAAAAAAAAATGTGAGTTAAAAGAGAAGAACATATTAGAAAATAAGAGAAACAATATACATATTTTTGCAGGGAACGTGAGCATTCTAATTTTTGTATAGGAAAAAGTTGAGAAAGTAAGAAAAAAAAAATTACATTGTAAAATTTTCTTAGTGAATAAAGTTTTCTTCTCTCGTGATCATTGTCAATTTATCGAATCACGTGCGTGAATTTTTCCCCAAGTAAAAGAGTACTAATCGATTTAGATTTGGGCACATTTGCATGCCATTTTGTTTGGATACTTTGACTTACTGAAATATTTTACGAGAAAATTACCTTAAATCGTGTTTTTAAAGTTTCAATTTAATCAGATACTAATTATATTTTTTTCAATCTCTATATATACTGTACATATATACTAAAATGTCGATGAATTCTTTTCACCCTAGCTCGCACACCTTCATCGACGTTGACCTAGTGCCGACAACCATCCAGAAAACTCCCAAAGGCCTCACGCCATCTTCAAGTCATACAATCAGCCATGCAACCTACTCTCGAGTCTCTTTCTTCTTCGATTTGATTTTCTCTACTTATTCTTAAATAAAAAGTTTAATTTTCGAGAAGAAAGATGAGCTTAAATAACTAGAATGCCATTGAGTTTTTCGTTGATTGATATTGAATCTGAGGATTGCCATCGAACTGGTGGAACAAAATCAATGAATCGGCCAAATGGCAGGATGGATTATTCTTCTCTCTTTGTGTTGCTTATGGCCTAGTTTTCGTCGTTGCCCTTGTAAGTAACAAAAATAGATTGGTGGATTTCATGCCATGGGCTCACCTTCAATGTTGTCGCCGATGACTGTAAACTACATTTCGACCATGCGTACCACCGGTAACTAGTAGATATAACATATGTAATTGTGACATTTTTTTAAATAAATGATTATGACCTATAAATTGGATGATTTGTAACTAAGTTGTTGTTTTGTCCCCATTATTTTTCAAAATATATTTTTCTCCCTCTTATTTTTAAATACACATTCTTCAATTAAATAATATTACACGTAAATAAAAAAAATTCTTATTTTTTAACCACACATTTTTAATCAAAATAGTATTCCAAAATACATTTTGGACAAAAATGGGGCTCAAACAGGCTCTTAGTATTTGATTGTAACTCATAAATTACGTGGTATGTGAATATAATCTTGTGGAATTTGTGACTTAATATATGATGGTAACATGTAAATTATATTGTAAGTGATTGTGACACGTTTTAATTTCAATTTATAGGACAATATTTATCAGAGGTCATAGTGATATACCACCTGATTTTTGAAATTTTTTTACAAGTTTGTTAATTTTAAAATTATATTTTTAAACTATTGTAGCTATGAAATTTTCCCATATTTTAGTGGTGTAAATTGGAACTTATTGAATCCAATTATCATTTTACAATATCTATAAATAGTTATTCATTTTCATAACTAATTGTATAAATAATCATAATTAATGAATTTGCATAATCCATACCGCAAAAAGCCTTAATCAGCTATTTAAAAAGATAAAATTAACTTAATTTGTGTTTCCAGTTTCTTTTTTTTTTTCATTTTTTTAATGCCACCAATGTAAATTGTGTAATATCATGAAGATTTTATTTTTTTTATTTTTTGCAATCGGACTCTACTACTCCTGTCTAAAATAATTTTATACTGAAAATCATGACAAAATTCGTGTGTAGATAGGGTAGAAATTTTTGTGAACATTCATAGAAGAGCTTCTGAAATATTCGGACTGGCCCATATCAGATGGGCCAATTTTAAAACTTCAAGCCCGGATTAAATTGGGTTGGAATTCAACCTGGCCCAAAAACTCACTCTTCTGCTCCATGAATGGATAGAACTTGAGTAGGCCCAATCTACTTCAATATGGGAAGATTATTTTTGGTGGAAATTACGCCCAGCCAGATTTTTTTAAATCCAGTTTAAAAAATCATATCTAAAGTTTGTTTATATAAAAATTAGATATTAATTCAAAATTTTAGTATTAATAATTATATTACAAAATCAAATTAATATACATATACAACCACCCAACTCCACCACCCACTCAAAACCGTAAGAATTTTCGTATTTTCTTCTCTCTCTCCCTCTCTACCCTCTATCTTATCTCCCATCTCTCTTTCTCTCTCTCTCTCTCTCTCTCTCTAACTTCTTCTTTCTCTTTTCCATCCCTTTATCCCAACCACCAAAAACTTTCGTTGGAGACCACCACATATGTCGTTGCTACGATGACGCGTCGCTGCTGCAGTGCGACGTCGTCATCGCACGCCGACTTGAGACACTACAATAGTAGCTTCCATACAATGAGCTCAACGATGTCGCTGTGAGTGGCTTGAGCTTCGTTGCTGCTGCGGCGAATGATGGGCAAGTGCTGCTGTTGCTGGAGATTTGTTGGTTTTGTGAGTTTTAATGGTCCCGATATGGGGAAATTTAGTCATGATCCGGTGTCAAATGTGGTGAGTTTTGTTGGTTGTGTACAATTGGTGGAGGTGGTGCAGGCTATAATGGTCACGATCCTGGTTGTGCATTTTTTAGTCGGTGATAATGGTGCCGATTTTGAGCGGTGATGGTTTTGGGCGTGAACGTTGTTGCTAGTGGTGGAAATGTAGCAAAAATCTAGACTTTTGGGTGTCGAAATTATTAGGATAGTTAGTGGTGGTTCACAGATGATCGCGGTGTTTGTAGTTGTGGTGGTGCTAACAGTGGCGATGGTCGTGGTCGTGGTGAAGTTGGTGGTGGTTGTAATGGTAACTAATTATTTTGGATTTGATTTTTCAGAGGTGTTTGGATAGTGCTGGTTGTGATATTGACGTAGTGGCCAACGATGATGGAGACGAATGTGGTGATGGTTGTGGTAGCAGTGATGCTGTGGTTGTCGTTGTGGGTGTGCAGGCAGGCATGGCGACACGCCTGCAACGCAGGCAGACATCGTGGCAGAGTGCATGCAGTACCTAGGACACAGCCAGGACATGGCATCTCGTAAGGGACGAGAATGTGAACGTTAAGGCCGCACGGTATCTAGTTATTCTAGTGTAAGAAAACTAGCCCCGTGACAAGTGGTATCAGAGCCTCGTTGGTAGGCTATTATCATGGCGAATTCACAACAAACTGTTGAGGTTGAGGAAAGGGGATGTGGTGTTACCCCCAACAAATTGGTATCAGAGTGACTATGGTATCCTATTTATTTCCAATAAGTTGTATCAGAGCTTAAGGTTTTTTGTCGAGTTCTTGGGAGGTCCAAATTGGATATTAAAGCAAGGCTGAAACAAGGTCCATTGTTGAGGGATGGCAACTATGAAATTCGAGATTCTGCTTTTAGATCGCAACAATAGATTCTCTTTGTAGCAGATCAAGATGCGAGCGGTTCTTGCTCAATTGGATCTTGATGATGCTTTATTGGGGATAGATAGAATGTCCACAACAATAACTGCAAATGAGAAACAACGTAATGATTGGAAAGCCCGATACATCTTCATATTTCTAATCAAATTCTTCAAGATATGGTAAAGGAGAAAAGTGCTACGGATTGTAGTTGAAATAGGAGCAGCTTTGTATGACAAAGAGCTTGACCAGTAAGTTACACTTGAAATAGCGCTTATATTCTCATCGTTTGATAGAAGGTGAAACTTTGGAAAATCATCTATTGATGTTCAAGGAAATCGTCACTGAGTTGGAGACCATGGAAGTCAAGTAAGATCAAAAGGATTTAGGGCTGATATTATTATGTTCATTGTCGTTTTCATGTGTGACTTTTAGAGATACCATTCTCTATGGTCAAGATATTTTTACTATGACGAAGTATATGATGCAGTTTATTCTAAGGAGAAGATGAAGAGTCTGGTCATCGGATTTGAGGCCCACACAGAAGGTCCTGTTATTCGTGAGAGGAAAACGGGTGGTCGTAAAAAGGGCAGAGTCAAGGATAGCAACAGTGATGAAGTCTATTGGTATTGCAACAACAAGGGACACATGAAGATAAATTGCTATGAGTGGCAGAATAGATTTGCTATAACAGATCAGAAGGGACAACTAGGAAATTTCGGTGATGCCAGCTTTGCAGAAGAAGACTGCAGTGATGGAGATCTTTTGGCGATTATTTGCGGTGATCTTAACCCTGACGACAATTGGATTCTTGATACGACTTGCACTTTTCATATGTGTCCAAACCGTGATTGATTTTCTTCATATAAAACAGTTGCAAGAGGTTCCCCGGTGATGGGAAATAATGAGCCTTGTAAAATTGTTGGGATTGGTAATGTCAAAATCAAGATGTTTGATGGAACGATTAGAACATTTGACCATGTTTGACATGTCCCGGGTATAAATACGAATTTAGTCTCTTTAAATACTCTTGATTCAAAAGGGTACAGGTATACCGGTGGAGGTAAAATTCTAAAAATTAGCAAGGGTGACAGGGTTGTATTAAGAAGGTAGAGAAATTCCCAGTTATATATGTTACAAGGTTCGACGATTACTATGGATATAGCTACAGCTTATTTTTCAATAAGGAATAACTTGGGTAGAGTTGGTTGTGATCGAGTTGTTTGTGGTAATTCGAATAATAATATTGGAAAATCTTCATGTAGCTCAGATGGAGCTAAATGTGATCTTGTTGATCATGGGGTTGCTCGTGGTGGTTCCAACGAGTTTGGTGACTCAATTGAAGGTGGAAGAGAATTGGATGATTTAAGCAAGGATGGCCTATAAGGTAGTTCTGTTGATAAGCAGGGCTTGAATTTAGTTCACGGTTATTGAGTATTGCAAAGGTATTGTGTGCCCTGAAGGGACGTGATGAAAGCGTTGGAGAATGACTTGAAGAATGAAAACTTAACTCTTTGCTATGGAATGTGTCAAGGTAAAGTTTGTTATGTTTGTGACTCAATTTTCATCATGGATTGGGAGTTTGCCTGGTAAAAGAACTTTGGAATTGAAGAAAAAATGTTTTGAAAGCATTGGGAGGAAGTCGGGGCGCTGACACGTAAATGATGAACAGGGGCTAGGCATCGTGGCGCAAGCTTTGGGACACCGTAGCGTCCAACAAGAAGAAATTAGCCAACAAGGGCAATAGTAGCGGTGGCTCCACAAGAAAAAGGAGCTCCTAGTTGTTTTTTTGCCACTTTTTTGTGTTTTATTTCATCCATAACTCCAAGACTTTGCTCTTATATATACTCCACGTGGTGTAAGTTCTTCATAAACTCAACATAATAAGTAGATCATTGTTATATACATTAAAAATTTGAAAGAACTGTTTAGACTTAAATTGAGAGTATCAAATCTTGTAATCATAATTTTAGTTTCTTGGTATAATAAATTCTCATTCTCTTCCACAAAAATGTTGTTTGTTATGTGTCATATTGTCCTTATTTTCTCGTCTTTAATTATTGTGCCAGATTCTAAATAAATTGGTATCAGACTGATTGTGGTATGTATTTGTTTCCTACAAATACCAAACCCTTTGCTGTATTGTACCTCAAAATTGGATATATTTAATTTTTTTTACTTCATTAAGCCCCTGTTTGACCCCCCATTAAATTAAATTACATTACATTAAATTTTTCTCTCTCTTCATTACAACCACATATTCATCAAATAAAATAATATTACACACAAATCTAAAATTTTTCATTATTTTTCTACCACACATTCTCCCATCAATTACTATTCCAAAAATTTTCAACCATAAAAAATGCAAAATAATGGGGGCCAAACAGGGGCTAAATTAGCCTGAAAATGGTTTAGCTTAGGGCTGTAAGCAAAAACCGCCAAACCGGAAAACCGAACCGAAACCGCAATTTCGAAACCGGCGGTTTGATGCCACGTGGTCCCGTCAACGAAATGGTTTTGAACCAAACCAAACCGGTCAAAAACGGTTTGGTTTAGGTTTCAGAATTTTAATTATGGTTTGAAACCAAACCGGACCGGCGAAAAATATATAAAATAAAAAATTGATTTTTTTTGAAAATTTATCCAAAATTTCAATTTTGTAAAATTGAATAATTTTGTCATTTTGTAGGTATTTTTGTCAATTTCTAATTTTCTATTAATTATTAAGATTTATGACCCGCCCAAGCCTAATTATATACATAAAAAAATGCCCAAATTTGAAAGAAATAGCACTAAACAGTTCAACCCAAGTCCATAAACTCACAAGTCACAAGTCACAACCCCAATCTTCCAATTTCCATTTCTCTTACTCGCAACTCGCTGGTCCAGCTTCGCTCCCGCGGCGCCTCCTAGTTTTCCCCAAATCGTCAACGCCCTCGTAATCTCGAACCTCCCAGTCGCCGGTAGTGTACATTCACCAGTATTATTAGACTATTTCAGGTTCTTGCATATTTATTTGATCGTGAATAAGGCTTAAAATTGAAATTTTGTCACTTTCTAGTTGAAATTTGTTTACATATTTATTGATCGTGAGTAAGGCTTAAAATTGAAATTCCGGCTATCAGGTGCGCAAAAGACATTTGTTTACATATGAGAGAATATGTATAATTCCGTGTTAAATTGCAGAAGATGAAGGTGGGTATATATAGTGGAATGAGGGAGAAAAAATATTTGCAGCTTGTCTTTTAGAAGCCATTATTAGATGGATTCGTGTCTTAATTCTTTTTTTTTTCCAATTTGCTAATTAAAATTTTTTTTGTGTATGAAGGACAAAATTGATCATGAGTTCTGTGACTTCTTGAGTATGTGAATATTTCTTCCTTTTGCTAGTTCTGTGAGTTCTGTGACAAAATTTGATGTTTCTTGAGTTCTGTGACAAAATTAATTCGTTTATTCCTTTTGCTAGTTGAAAATGGACATTATTATGTTTTTTTGAACCTTATATTTATTTTAGTGGACTTGTATTGTATCTTTATCGTAAAGTATTATCCTAAAACGTTAAAAGGGCGAATAAAAAACTATGCTTTAGTTTTTTATGATTTTACTTTTATTTTGTTGGTATTTAAATTTATAGTAAATATATTTAGTTTGTTTTAGATTTATTTCTAGTAAGATATAAATATATATTGAATTAATGGCATAAAAGTAGATACTAGACAGGAAAAAAATATACGCGAAACCGGCGGTTTAAAACCGGACCAAACCGTTAGGTTTAGGTTTGAATTTTTTTCAAACCGGTCAAAACGATTTGATTTAGGTTTGAATTTTTCTCAAACCGATCAATACGGTTTGGTTTGAAAATTTGTCAAAAACCGCAAAAACCGGACCGCTTACCCCCTGGTTTAGCTAATCCTTAAAATCCGTATTCTGTTCAACTTTGAATTTCAGCCACCAACGAGTTCAAACCCAAAGCTGCCACGCACGAGACACATGGCCATATTATATACATATCCTCACGCCAATGTACAGAACAAGACCAACCAACCTAAGGCTATAAGCACACAAACTACCCAGAAGAATTCCTGACCAAGAATGGTGATGGATTCTCCGGCTTATTCCTATTCTCCTTCCACTTCCACAAGGGCCCCTCCTATCAAGGTCTCTCCTTTTCTCTATTTATATATGCTTTACATGTATTTATGTCTGGTTGGTTTAGTGACACCGTGATTTTTAATTTGATTGTTGTAAGGTTTCTAGTTTCTTGGGCAATCGATTTTTGTTCTCTAGGAGATGCAATCTGGTGCGGCGAACCTCATCGCGTTCTCTTCGATCTGGTTTGGCTAAAGTTCCGTGGCAGCCCTGTGAGTGTTTTTGCCTTCTTCAATCCCAAGGCTACGTTTTATGTTGGGCTTATGATTGTTTGAATAATGGATTGTGAAAGTGTTTGAATGACGTGGTAATTGGATATGTTTGGTTGTGATAACTGTGCAATTGGCCTTTACAAGAATACACATATTTAAAATGCAAAGCTATCTCCATAATTATGGGTTCTAAATTTAGTAGGTGAAATTTACATTTCCCTACAAGTTGTGTAAGATTTCGAAATTATGTGTTACCTTTTGGATATTTTTTGTTTAACTGAAATGATATTGTTTGCTATCTGCAGTTGTGAAGGCTGTTGCTACCCAAGATTCGGCTGTGGAATTGCCGCTGACTGCAGAACATGTTGACAGCATATTGGATGAGATTCGACCTTATCTCATAGCAGATGGGGGTAATGTTGCATTACATGAAATTGATGGAAATGTTGTAAAGGTGAAGCTACAAGGAGCATGTGGCTCCTGTCCGAGTTCTGTAATGACGATGAAAATGGGCATTGAGCGCCGCCTGATGGAAAAGATCCCTGAAATTGTTGCTGTTGAATCAATATCTGGTGAAGAAACTGGTCTTGAGCTGAATGAAGAAAACATTGACATGGTAGATACAACTTTCGACTATATATCCATCTACAGTTACAGACATTCATTTTCTACAGTTGTTTCGTGTTCCATTAGATATGTTTTTACCTCTTATAAAGTGATATAATGTTACAATGTTGCCTGAAGTTTTACAGTTTTGAAGAAGGAAATCTGATATATTTGCTATCAAAATAAGATTGGACCTAACTCGGTTAAAATAGTTTGTATGCAATATAGAAGAATGCTCTTTATGAGTTAAAAGAAACAGAAAAGAAAATTATAGACAACAGTCGGTGGAGGGCTCATGTTGTGATGGGAGGTATCACTAGAAGTATGATCTGGGTTATTGAGGTATTATCTTGAGTTGGTGCTAGAAAGATAGGGAAAGAGCTGTTGAACTTGGTTTAGAACATGAAGAATTGTGGTGGATTAATGTAAAATTGGTAAAGTAGTAAGGATCTGAAACATCGTCATTTAGGGGGAAAAAAAAATCTAAGCCCGTGTTTGAGCCACATTCTCATTTTCATTCTCATTCTTCTATTTATTTTCAACCGCACATTCTTCAATAAAATAATATTTTTCATCACATCAATAACTTTTCCTTCTTTTTCAACCACATACTCACCATCACATCACAAAAAAAAAAAAACGCATTCTTTCCATTTTAATGTGCATGAAACACACTCTAATTATCATATGATGAAGTGCAAGAATATGGTGCTGACGCATTACTTGCACACTTATGGTTTCATTTTTCATTTCGAATATGAAGCCTTCAATATAGATTATCCTGTAGTTAAATTTTTAGTTATAATGAACTTTTCTAATTCATCTGGCACGATTCTAATTGGATACCCACCTAACATCATTGAAATACCATGCATGTGGAAACCTAGAACTCTGAATTGTGAGAAAAATACGATGCAAAGTCAGTATCATAGTATAGACAGATGGATTTTGGCACAAAAACCTCTCCAAACCTTTTGCTGCCAAACCTTAAATTATTTGACATGAAGTCCATCTTCACATGGAGTTATATTAAATGTTTTATTTAGTACTTCCTCTCATCATCTATCTATTTATTTAACATGCATGAGTAATGGCATTTACGTTAACAGTAGTACTGGTGCTGTTTGTTGAAGTTTCAATATCTACAATTTCTCGTTCTTTTTCTATGAAGGTTCTTGCCTCAAAAATTTGCTCAACTGTTTTAGGTACTGGAAGAACTAAGACCTTACCTTGTTGGGGCAGCTGGTGGAACTTTAGAGCTTGTGACAATAGAGGAGCCAATAGTGAAAGTTCGGATATCAGGTCCTGCAGCAGGTGTGATGACTGTTCGAATAGCAGTGACTCAGAAACTGCGAGAGAAAATCCCAGCAATTGCTGCAGTTCAACTCTTGTCATAAGAAATTACTTGGACCTTTTTTCTTGTCAAATTTATCGAACGAACCCAATAAATTGATGACCTAGTGAAGCTAATGGAAGTGCAGTGTTGAATTTAAGCCTTGGTGAGAAAATGGTTGGCCTAGTTGTATAATTCAGAAGTAGCAGGGTACATCATACATGGGTGCAGAAGATGCCTACTGCTTTATTATGTACAGTTTATCGGCTCCAGTCAGTTGATCAGTGTCACTTTTGAAGAAATTTTTTTGCTTCGACAGTTAATAACTACTTTGTTGAATGAATTGTATGAATGGCCGGGCCTTAACTGGGATTACAGAATGCGCCATGAATGTATAAAGTGTCTCAGACACGAATATAAGAAGAGCTCTTAGTACTTGTACAAACTGAGGTGGAGCATGCAAAGATGCAAATAAAGTCTCATAACTTAGGTGGATTGTGTTTTTAGGATTTTAGACCCGTGTCTTCATAGATTCTCATTTATACTCCCTCCTCCATTCAATATTTGATGTTCGCTTCCAGAAAATGGAAAAGCAAGAAAAATTACTGTTTTCTATTCAAAATTTTCACTCAAGGTGACAATGATTATGGTTCATTGTCCCAATCTGTCATATCGAAACAAGAATAATTCAAGCACAGGATTTTTTTAACAGATTTTGTTCCGAAAGACTTCTTGTACAAAATCTGTGAAAAAATCCTGCACTTATAGCATGACTTTCGAAACAAATACTTGATTCTATTGAGCTTGTCACTCCACCAAATAAGGTCATAATATTGCAACACTTGCATTTAAAGTATACCGAGCCAAAATCTTGAAACTAGCTTCGTTTAGGTACATGATAACCTTTCTATTGGTCATATACATGTCTACCATCCCTATCATTAACTCACACAGATACTTTGCCCATGTAGTAATTTGAGTTTCAAACTTTTTCTTTATGATGAGATAGTGTATAATCCATCCCTATATCGAGTGTGCAATGGTTTCGTGTCTATCGAGAATGAATAAAATCCCCTCCAATGTTATAAATTCATGACAATTCATACTCAAAATCAACTATGTCACTGATAATATATATTAGAAATCTACATATTTTGACGACTCTTAAAGAGTATTAACCATAGGATCTTGGGTTACTTTCTTCTGCAAACGCGTAACATTCATAAAAACCATTACAACGTGACAAGAGATCCTCAACCAAGATCACATAAGTTAGATAATAGCAGAAAAAGTCGAACTTACATGGAAACATTGCAAGATGAGAATAATCCCCACTATGCGATCTCACAGTTGCGACTAGCATAAAAAATTGCCTGTAATACAACCATTACAAGTTCTACAAGAAGAGAGGACAAATTCTGTTGTATAAAATCTAAAACAAATTGGAAATCTTCACGAAACTTAAAAAGATCAAGACGAATCTGTTTAATCTCAATTTCTATTTCACTTTTTTCTTCGACTCTCCCCCGATTCCATCCCATGTCCTTGGACTATGCTGAAGGATGTGGAAAATTAACTGCAGTACCTAGTCAATATGATGACTAAAGCCCAAGGTTTAAAAGAAGCTGGCTCCATCTTGGTGTTTCTTCATCGAAGATGTAGGTCAGAGGAGATATCAGAACACCGCTGCCTCCAATCTGCAACAGATAACATATGGTCATAATGTTCACAAATCAAAAAGCCCCGGACGGGAGGGAGGGGGAGAGAGACTTCAGTTGAGCTAAATCGAAGAGGGGCCATATGCAAAAGCAACCAGAAAAAAAAGCCTTCATATAAAACTTAACACGGAAAGAAAGAAAAAAATAAACTTATGAATAGACAGACAGAGAGAGGAAGGGAGAAAGGAGATGAGAGAAAGCATGGAAGAAAAAAGATCACACAGGACAAGACAATTGCAGGAGTATATTAAAGACAAATATCTTACGCAATGATTTAAGGTTCTGCACGCTAGAGAGTTTAATTACCTGCTTGGAAACACATGAGAAAGGGGACTGATACCGGAAATACTGTCAATAAATAAGAAAGGACAACTACGCAGATTGTGTGATAATTTGCAATATCCAGTCCCCCAGACAGTACTTGTTTTATTGAAGATTCAAGACTGTCCTATTTGAGACAAATGTACACATGGATACGGGAGCACTCCAATGTAATATATAAAGATAAGTTCCTCACCGCTCTAAGCTGCTGAACAGACTTGTACAGTGCTTTCTTTGGTACACAAATAACTATGGCATAATAGTCAGCAGTGTAATACCCCAGACCAAGAAAGTTTAAAAGATTTGATAGGTACTACTCATACTAACAAGGTGCACCTTCTTTTCCGGAAGTCCATCGTTAGAAATTCCATAGTTAAGCGTGCTTGACTTGGAGCAATTCTATGATGGGTGACCCCCTGGGAAGTTTTCTCGGGGAGCGTGCGAGTGAGGACAAAGCATGCTGAAAAGACCCATGTTGGTACAGTGGGGACAGTACGTCATCGATCTAACGGTCGGGACAACCCGTTAAGTGGGACCCGGGTCGTTACAAGCAGTCACCGTTCCATCACGTTTACAAAAAACTGGAGTTACAGTGGGCCCCTGCATGTGTAAAGATGAATCATGTAAAGGAGCTCCTATAATTGATAGAGGATGTAGATATTATTAATAAATGATGTGCTTGCAGTAAATGTGAAAGCAATCAATAATCCCATTTGTCTCTGTGGGGTGGGTTGCATAGTGTAACATATATTGTAGATACAATTGTAATATGATAGACAATAATTGTATTTACCTTGTATAAAATGATTCCCCAAGTGATTATAGGCTACTTTGTATAGAGAGATTCTGATTTAATTTCCACATGATTATAGGCTGTAATTAGGGACATATCTTGTTATATAATGAGAAGAAACCCTCCATAGAGAGCATTCAGACCATTTGATACATAGGTTATGCTTTACTTTTCATTTCCCTTCTTCCTTATCCCTTTCTTCTAGATCAGTGGAGCGTTGAGAGTTTTTTCTTATTCTTTAACAATATGTGCATGAGATCAGTTGATTTCACCTGCAACCCAGATAATGATGTTTGACTCAGTATTCGTTCAGCCACTTCCTCTGCACTGCTTCCCCTCATGTTGGCAGTTACCTGCCACAAAAATTGTGAGTACAGAAATAACAGGAACAAAAATTTCATAACATAAACAAATAACTCGCACCGTGAACTGATCAACAGCCCTCAAATGTGCCTCCAATCTTTCTAATATTTCATGTGTTATATCAAGCACACCTTTTCGTTGGTTCAGCGACTTTCTGCTTGCAACAAGGACAGCCTAAAAGATGAACCAAGGTCAAAAGACATTCCATAGACAAAAACTCTAAAACTATTGGTGAATGCCTTCAGATCAAGTTCTCAAATTCCATTACATTTTGCTTGCTTTGCAATATCAGCAAGAATAGCAATTACCTGACTTTCTAACATAACTCCACCTTCAATTTCCTTCAAATTATTTTCCCTCAATGTGGTTCCACTGCTCACAAGGTCCACAATGGCATCAGCTATCCCCATCTAGAAGATGGAAAAAGGTCAGCAGTCAGCAAAGAAATGGCAAGGAAACGACAGTACTACAGATAGAGATGCTGTAATACTATCCACATGGTGAAAGGAAAGTACTCAAGGAAATATAGTAAAATGCCATAGATCATCAAATAAAACAAAATAAAAATTCAAAAAGAAATTTGATACTATGATTTGGAAAACTTTGAATGTCAATATCTATAGAAAAAAACTAATTGCATCAACCCACAAAATAGAAGGCCCATGCATAGGATAAGGTCACTAATAATTGTTATTTAACCACCACCTAATAGAAATTCAACAAAAAATTGATTTGTGAATGTTTAGAAAAGAGTTTGTTATTCTCCCCCCAAAGCCTTGGCCCAAGCTTGCACTCCCCACCAAAAAAATAAGGAACTCATTGTGCCTTCAGTTCCACACTATTTTATGAATGCAATTGCCATAAATAAGAGCTAAGTTGTAGTGCATGGGCAATATTTCCGACATCTTACTCTTTTATTCACAGCACAATAACTCATGAATCCAGGCTTTCCAGATGCTAGTTTATCTTTTTATACGAATATTGTTTTGTTTTCTCCTTGAACTTCATCTGCCTCCTTTCCAAAAATGGAAGGTTAGGCAATAATCCAAGAAAAATGATACTTAAGGACATCCTCCGTGGCACCAATACTAAGCCCTTGTTTGAGCCCCATTTTATCATAAACTTATTTTCAACCACACATTCTTCAATAAAATAATTGTACACATAAATCAAAAACTTTAACATTATTTTTTAACCACACATTAACCAAAAAAACATTGTATTATTTTTACTATAATACTCGTAAGAAATTATAAAAAAAAATGAATATAGTGAAATTCAAAATTTAATATGTGAGCAAACAAAAAAGGTACATAGATACATACATTAAAGAGGAAACATTAATGTACATGCATCGGCTTCAAAGTTTAACATCCTGGAAGATTATTTGTTCAAGTAATTCTGGTCTACGCTATAGAAATGTAATGGACGTTGAACACCTTCTAAACTATCTTAGGAAAAATAAGCAATGATAGAATCTCTTACTGATGAAGATATTATTCAAGGGGTACTCGCTACACTTATCAATACTGATCATGTCTAGATGATAGTCGTATTTTACCAATTGTTTCTTCAAAAGAAGTATTTCTAGCAGTCGTAACCTTAAATAATTACTTTGTACAAAATTAAAAAAAATATGACAAATGTAGTATTTGCATTGCAAAAAATTAGGAATAAAGTTGAGTTTGGTTCGAGTGCAAAGAAAAAGAAAAAAACTTTAGATATATATTTTGAAAAATAGGCGAATTGAAAAAAAAATGTTGTCAAATTAAAAGTTTTTTAATTTGTTAATAGTATGAACTTTTATGAATTTAAGCAGTTATTTTTTTATATATTTGTTGGGTCTTAAAAAATCTCAAAAAAAATTTATTATCTTATACAATTAGCGGGATTATTAGTTTAGTACACTAGCCTAAGTCGGGACCGAAGAATTTTATTATTTAAGCGAGATTATTTATTTATCGACGTTTCACTGTAATTATAAACCCAAGAATTACACAGCTCATGCCAGTGTTCATCATTATACATAATTCCTACCAGCTAGACACATTGTTTATCATTTCGAGGCATTGCCTATTAAAAATGTTGTATTACGCAGTAGGATCTTTCCAGAATGTAATTATTAGTACCTAATAAAATAAGATAGTGATCAAGCCTTCGAGCTATTTAGCTAAATGATGTTATTCCCAGGACAACTGAAATTGAAATCTTCTAGTTTGCACTCCTACACAAACCTTGAAGAACCAAATTTTGCTACTTCTCTTAAACAAAATCCTACCTTCAAAGAAGCAAGTCAACAAGCATTTAATTCACTCATACTATTCCAAAGAGAATAGCCAGATATGTCATCTTGCAATTGAATTTCATTTTCAAACACAGTTTTACCTTACCATTCACTTTTTCGAGCATTTTTTACAATTCTTAGTTTCTGTAAGTACTTCCTTTGTTTTTATTAGTAGAGGAAGAAAATAAAAATGTTGTTTTCAGTTATATGCCTCGACTTGCTTTATGACACGTCATGCTCCAAGGCCTGAGATATTAAAAATAAGAATGTCATGTTGCAAATAATTAGCAATGGGAAATGGAAAATTGCACAAAGAGATGACCATAACTTCTAAGTGTGGGCCCTTGACAGTTGACACTAGGACTAGGGGGTGTCCAAAAGTCCCGAACTGAATCGGACCGAACCGAACCCGAACCGAACCGAGCGGTTCTTCATAAATTAAATACCCGAACGGGTACCCGAATCGAGAACCGATGGGTTTGGGTCGGGTCTCGGGTCTAGACCAAGAACCGAAGAATCGAACAAGAACCGAAACTAAATAATTTTTTTATTTTTTATATTGAATTAATTAAATTATTTTATTTTTTTCCTATACAAATTAGCAAATTAATTGAATAAATTAGATTATTTCATAATTTTAATTTTTAAGCCCAAATCATTTTAAAATCCATTAGCCCATTTTAATTTGAAGTAAATGAATATACTTTATATAGTTTTGCTGTAATATTAATATCTACTTTTTGGTATTTGTATGCATTGAATTAATCTTATTGGACGGCTAGTTTTGTATATTTTTTTGAATTGGGCTACGTTAATTTGTAAAAGTTACGAATGAAATGTTATTAATTGTATTTATGTAGTGTTGCTGAAAATATTAAAAAATTTAATTATGGTACGGAACCGACCCGAACCGAACGGAACCGAACCGAACCCGAACGGTTCCATAATTATATTTGGACCCGACGGGTCCATTTATTAAATACCCGAAAGTTTTGGGTCGGTTCGGGTATCTTTAGAACCGAACCGAACCGACCCACGGACAGCCCTAACTAGGACTTTCATGCAAACTCATCCAAATCACTAACCCTAATATTCCATTCCTATCCCCCAGACAACAAGCTAACAAGACAAAAACTGAAAAAGAAAAGGGAGATTGGTCGCAAAAAATTAAATAAACAAATTAACATCAAGCCCATTATCATCTAGGAAGGCATAGCATTGTTGGCGTGAGTAGAGTAATTGTAGGAAACCTTAATTAGGAAATCTTCCATAATAGTAAACCCTTATTCTGCCCTTTATATTTGCCTAAAAATCTGCCATTACCTTGTAGATATGGACGGCTCTTCCTATTTATTTGTAAGCTGTACATTGGAATATCCTTACAATATATAAAAGAGGAGGATGAGTTTTACTGTTTCTAAGCCAAATAGCCAAGTAAGCCGAGCAGTTTTGAGTCAGCCGGTTAGCCGAGCCGTGTGGGTGTTTTTGGCCTTTTTTTATTTTTTTGCCCTTTTTCACTCCAGTCGTTTCCTTCTCTTCTCTTCTCTGACTTTCTCCCTTTCTCAAAGCAACGTCCCATACTTTTTTTTTCTTCTCTGACTTTCTCCATTTCTCAAATCAACATACCATACTTCTTTCCTTCATTCTCCACGCAACCGCACAAAATCAAACCTCCATTTTTTTCCCACGATTTTGTCTATATGTTGGCAGTGGCAGCTTCCACTTCCATGGCGGCGACAACCGTCTTGCTCCATCGACTTCCCACCAAAAGCACTGTCCACTGCTCTGCCATGCCATGCCTGCCACCCCCTTTCTCCAATTCAGCTTTCTCCACTTCCTTCAAACCCTTTTCAGGTGAAGTTCAACTATTTCTTTATGTATTCTCTTTGTGTTAATAGCTCCAAGGATTTATTTTTTATTTTTTGTTCTAGGATATTTTAATGTATACTTTTCAATTAGGGTCGTATTCTATTGTTTCCATTCTACTATACATGTCATTTTTATTCTGTCCAAATCGAAACTTTTCTTCTCAATAAAGATGATTGATCCCAATTGATTTCTTGAATACTGGATTTTGATCCTTAAGTTTTACGTAGTAAGTTTTTGCATTTTTGCTGCAATGAGTTGACTCAATCGAACTCGAACTTACCCTCTTTGATTTCTGTGAATTCGAAGATGTTATGTGTGGCTTGACAAATGCAATGCTGAAATTTTTGCAATTTTTTGTTCCCAGTCCAACCAAGAACTTCCCCAGCCTGACTCCAAACCAGATTTGGGTATCCTTAATTTCCATAGATCTGTGTTTATTCTTTCACTTTCATGAACTATGCTCTATGGTTATTCACAAATGTAATCTTCGAATGTGTGTTTTTTCACTGTTGAATTTCTGAGATTTATAATCAGTCGGAATGATGATTTATGGACCATTAACACACAGTCAGGTCACTGATTATTTCTAAATTTTAGAAATTTTGAGCTTATTGTATTATCACATTGGATCTTAATTATTTTAGGTGGATTTTGATTTTTATACTTGCTGATTTTGTAAAATTTGCCTCTTCTTACTACTGTCGTAAAGAACAGCATAGATGAGTATATTATGTACTTAATTTGCGAATTCCTTTTAAAGTTCAGTACTTCAATTTTTTGATGAGTTAAATTACTTAATTTTATGAAAGCAATTCCTTCATCAGTTAATTATTTTTCTCTTTCTTTGGGTGAATTGCAGGAATCATTTTCTCTTGGGATAGTGCCAATATGCATTGCTTGGATGTACTAACAGTCTGGAGCACATGAAAAATTCTCTTTTGAAACTGTGAGTCAAAAAAACTATCTAGATCTTTCATTAAATTTGAACCTCAATTGCTGAAGTAATTAAGATAATGTGTGAAACATTATGCGTGAAGATGTTTTAAGTGATATATTATGTTTCCTTGTAGATGCATTTGTTTAATGGTACGAATATTTGCAATCCTGAGAATTTTTCAAACTCCGGTGAAAAGCAACCTTCGAAGGGAGGAACTTCTTTTAAAATCTATGCTTCAGTACTGACAGCAGGTTTTCCAGTAACTTCCCTATTAAAACAATAGGATCCAGCATTTGCTATAGAATATATGTCCTGAACACTATAGGCCATTAAAGAGTCATAAATCACAGCTATTCTTCTGGCATGCTGGTTTCTTAGATACATTTTTTTTTTCTATTGTAGGGGAACATTTATTGAATTTCGAAGTGGGATGCTCAATGTATCACCAATTGGAAGAAACTGCAGTCAGGAAGAGCGAGATGAATTTGAGAAGGTTCTTGCATCTAAACATCAATTATGTCTTTCATTCGTTATCCATTTAAGTCGTATCACAGCAACTCATTGAGCTTTTTAGTGGAGTATACTTAATGCAGTAAATGAGTTCCATTTCCGGTACTTAAGAAGGATCATTTAAGCCTATAATAATAACAAGATTTCATTTTCTTTTTCAGAAAACCAGTATGTGATCTGCTTTTAAAAAGTCTTTAAAAAAGCCATTACAATCAACTAAAGAAAAGAATGGAAAAAGTCTTATATTCATTCCCTATCCAATTACTGCTGAATTCAATCAAGAATTTCAAGAGCCTTGAACACAAAACTCCAGAATCCACAAATAGAATCAAACAAATATAAAAAGAAACAACAATACAAGTATATACGCAAGTAAAATAACAAAAAATCACATCCTCTGGATGGTATCTGATTCCTCCCTTCATGGGACCACGAGCATCGTCATGTTGCACTCTAAATCTAACATAAGACACCAGTGTTCCATCATATTTAGGAATTGTGCACTCCACCTAACATCATCAAATACCCAAAAACTACATCAAGAAAATTTCAAAGAAACTGTACAAAATACCCATAAATATATCTTTTACCAGCCCAGTGAGCCCACATCAAGAAAACGAACAAAACAAGCCTTAAAAATCTGATTTTTAGCCAAACCAAACAAGGGCTAAATAGAAGCAACATAGTTTTGGCAAATATAAAAATATGTGTATTTATGAATACCAGGATAATGTGTTGAATTTACTTATTAAAAAAAAGGATAATGTATTGAATGGAAAAGGTATATTGAAACATTTACAGGATAAAAAGAATCTCCAATTCTTTGTACTAAGGTAGAATTAAAATAACTATTATTTCAAAATGCATTTAACGGATGATATCAATATATAAGTAGTTAAATATAGAAAGCACAAAACATATAATAATTTGGTAGAAGGATTCGTACAAAATAATTCATCTTTAGACCAACAGGAAATTCCAAAATTATGTTGATCACATCTTTATTCTACAAAAATATTCCTGTCTCAAGTCAAATATCCTCAACAGAATTCTGTTATGGCAAGTGGGGGGAAAATTAGTTGGAAATGATCTATAAATAAGAGGAGAAAGATGCTTAGTAGATAGGCAAATATTGGGTAGATTGGCTAAGCCAAGTAGGAGAGATCTAAGCCTCTCGAAAGCTTATAATTGTTATGTTCATCTTACATTTTCATTTTAATTCCATCTTTAATTCAATACCAGTTGTCATTTATCATTTTCATCAATTGGAGTCCTATCACATTGCAAGCTCATCCAAAGAACGAGGTTGAATCGAACAAAAGTAAAATTCATTGTTTTTGTAGGGAATGTTTATTTTGTTTATTAGATAGAAGGATGTAATTAGTATTAGAGATCTTTGTTATTTGTGGTTTTGATTTATTTTGCATTACGTTTTCATGTATATTTTTAGAACATATTTTTTAGTTTTTGAACAATGAAAATTTTTATAGTTAGCCACGTAAACAACAAAATGCTACTTGAGCTCTTTGTTTCATTGCATATTTTCGAAGTCCTCTTGGTCATTAAGGTTTACTATTTTTTATGGAATTGGAAGGGCCATTTGGATACTTATCAAGGTTTTCAGAGAACATTATTAAATGTGCCCACTCAATTTATGAGTTTTTGGGGCATTAAAATGCATTCACGTTACAAAAGAAAACAAAAATATTAACGTAGGTTAGTATGCAGTTGAAGGGATAAATGAGCAGTGCTATTAGGCTCCACACAGTCAAACAGGAATGAAGATATTCCCAACACGAGTGTATAATTGATTGAGGTGTAAAACCTATTTTCCAGATCAGCAGTTAAAATTTTCATATACTTTCTATATTGTAGCATTTCCTCATCTACTCATTCCTTAATTATGCGAAAGTTGCTACATTGTCTGAAAACTGCTTATGTTTCAGATTTAATCATTTTTCACAAGCTTGGCAATATTTTCCAGATAGAAAGTACCGAGGGACCTGAGAGAATCAGAGAATTGATTGCTATGGGTGCTTCTTTTGATCACGGGGAGGATGGAAATTTGCACCTGGCAAGGGAAGAGGGTCACTCTCATCATAGAATCGTGCATGCTGCAGATATGACAGGCAAGGAAATAGAGAGGGCACTCTTAGAAGCAGTAAGGAAGGATCCTAATATTTTTGTGTTTGAGCACCATTTTGCTATAGATTTGCTGACTTCTCAGGTTTGGTCATATCATTTCTATCTTGTTTATTCAGAATGTTAATTTCGAATTGTATGAATGCAATGGTTGATCTTCAGTTTTACAGTGAATAAACAAAGGATTGGACAAGGAGACGGAGTTGAGCTGGTGGCTTTAGATGCCTAATTGCAGAAGGTTCTATATGGCCAAAGTTTGGTCTAGCACTGCAAACCAATGAGATAATGCGAAGATGAATTCTTTATGTTTTCAGGCTTATTTTGCACGTTTATATATTAAATGTTTTTCTTGCTCCACCTTTCATTTATTTTTTATTTTTTTTTTGTTTCAATAGTTGAGATTTGATTCCATTCATTTTGCACTTATTGATTATCAAGATAGAGCAAACATGATGCTGACAAATATGTTGAAGTTATATGGCAGGCTTCCGCGACATTTGGCTTCTCTTCTCAGGTTATGATTTAAATTGGTGGTGTTACACATTCCTGTTATGAACGGTTTGAAAGTTAAGATGGCATCCAACTCATCAAAGGTATACTTCTCTGATTTATTCTATGGTAAAAATAAAGAGTTTTGGATAGTATGGCATTTTTAAGATGCTATTGGCTTCTCTGATTTCATCATTCTTTCTTGATTTTTTATTGATCCCCTCCCCATCTCTCTTGTTTCTCTCAGAGACACATTCAGAGAGTTCCCTTTACAACTTTCGCATTTGTGATTTCTTTTTTACCAATTCAATATATTGTACTTTTACTGGTATTTTAGAAATTAGATACTCTATTGGTTTCATTGTTTAATTAATTCACAAAACACAAACTGTAGATTTGTTTCATTGATGCCTTGCCGATTTGATTTTTCATTTTGAAATAAGGGAGACTAGGCTGAGGTTTGCAGATACTGGCACGTCAAGTTCCCACTCACGTATGCCTTTCATATTTTACAAATTGGATCAATGTTTGCATCCTCTTTATAGTGGGCAATGTTTGAATGATTCAACACCATAGGATATGTGGCTGTGTTTAATACCTGTCCTACTTAATATCTCGCAAAATGACATTTGAAAGTTTTGCGTTTTTCCCGTTCTACGCTAATCATTATATACTTTTGGCTGTGGCTTTCTCCCTTCTCTTTCTCCAATTTTCATGGTCACAAGTTGATTAATTTAGTTCTCATAATTTAACTTTCATTCATGTACCAAAAAACACTTTCCAAAAATGTTATAACTAATGTACATGTGTCTTCAAATAGATAATCATCATAGTGACATTTCTTACAAAATTATAACGATTATCGTGCAACGCACGATCCACACTAGTATATACAAAACAGAAGATTTGCAAGGACTGACATGGTATTAGAGCCGTACAATCTCAGGATACCTGTCTTTCTCTCGCTTTAGCCCAGTTTTTTCTTCATCCTTATGGCAGCCATCGGAGACATGATCCCCTCCGGCAACCAACCACCAAATACCAACATCTCCTTGACTGAATTTACCTCCAAACTGACTGAAGCTTTGAACAAAGCTCAGAACCCGACTGCAACAGAATCTTCTACTACTTAGATCGGCATAAAATTAGATGGTTCCAGCTATGCACTTTGGTCCCAAGTTGTCGAGATGTATATCTCCAGCAAAGACAAGTTGGGATATATCAATGGTGATACTCCGCAACCATCCCTGACCGACCCGTCCTTTCAAATGGCGCACCGACAACGCCATAGTCAAAGGATGGCTCATCAACTCCATGGATCCATCATTGATATGGGATTTTATCAAATTTCTAACTGCAAAAATGGTTTGGGACTCCACTGCTTCTACCTACTTTGATGGGAGTGACACCTCCCAAGTTTACGACTTTCGACGACGTGTGAGTCGACTAAGCCAAGCCGGAGGCCCTCTTGAAAAATACTATCTAGAACTTCAAGGATTGTGGCGTGAAATCGATTTTCGTCGCCCAAATCCTATGAAATGTCCAGATGATTTAAAAAATATAATACTTTGCTCCAGGAAGGGGTGTACGTTTTTTTGGATGGGCTCGATGATAGACTCGACCAAATAAGGCAAGATGTGCTCCAGCTGCAACTTTCCCAACTGTGGAGCAAGCTTTTGCACTGGTTCGCCGTGAGACCATCTGCCAAGCTGTGATGAAAGGCGGTAATACTGATGAAACTCCTGGAGCGGTTTTGGCATCCAAGAGTATTAAATTTGCCCCCTCTGTTCAATCTAAAACGGGTGGAAGCAATGGAAAACCTTCAAAGACTCGGCCCCTCTCCGACGGACAGAAATGCTCACATTGTGGAAACAAGAATCAAAAACCGTGACAACTGCTTTCAACTTCAAGGGTACCCTGACTAATGGCATGATCTCCAAGCAAAAAAATGGCATGATGGTGCTGGTTCCGGGAAAGAATATGATGCTGAGGAGTGGGTACAGCAGCAATTGCTACTACAGATTTGCATCTCTATCTCATTCCACCAGAGTCCACCCAAGCTGACACCTCCTATGCAGATTGAGGTAGTGTTTTTGCATCTTTCAGTGCCCCTAGAGATAATGACAGAGATTCTTGGTTCCTTGATTCCAGTGCCACATATCACATGACATTCGATGAAGCAAATTTTACGACGACATTATCACCAAAAAGAACCATGATTGCTAATGCAAATGGCGTAATCTCCGCAGTAACAGGGGCTGGTTCTGTAACTCTGTCCACTTCTCTGCAATTATTTAATATATTACTCGTTCCATCACTCTCACACAAGTTATTATCTGTTAGCCAAGTTACAGCTGGAAAAAATTGTGCTGTACTGATTTATCCAATTTTTGTCTTATCCAGGATATTCTCACTAAAGAGATAATTAGAAGTAGTACTAAGAGAGGGGGGTTATACTACATGGATGATTTCAGTGCAGGCCGAGCACATCACATGCACCGTTCGCTTGGACCCAAGGAACAACAGATTTAGTTGTGGCACCGCTGATTGGGTTATCCATCCTTTAGCTACTTGAAGCATTGATTTCCTGATTTATTTTCTCAATTGTCGATTTCTGACTTGAAATGTGACACTTGCATTTTGGCCAAGAGTCACCGAACTAGCTATCCTTTGGGCATGAATAAATGTAATACTCCATTTACTTTAATTCATTATGATGTGTAGAGTCCATCGCCTATCTTTGTTGGATCTGGTATACGGTGGTTTGTGAAATTTGTCGATGATTGTACACGTATGACATGGTTATATCTGTTGAAGCACAAAAATGAGGTACTCGGTGCATTCCAAGCATTTCATAATATGGTTCGCACTCAGCTCTAGGCACAGAGTCAAATTCTTTGCTTGGATAATGGTGTCGAATATGTCAATCATCACTTCCAAGATTATTTTTGAAAACACGGTCTCCTCCATGACACCTCTTGCCCCCATACCCCAACAGAATGGGGTTGCTAAGCGCAAAAATCGACATATTCTTGAGACCGCCCGAGCACTACTACTTGGTGCTTATGTACCCCAACGCCATTGGTCAGATGCTGTCTACACAGCATGTATTTGCCGAATCGAATGCCGTCAAAAGTCTTAAATTTTAAGACTCCTCTCCAGGCTCTCTTCTCCCGAATCTTTCTACCGACGGCCTCAATGCTTCCTCCTAAGATTTTCGGATGTGTTGCATTTGTCCATCTGCATAAAAATCACTGCACTAAGCTCGACCAATGTGCGCTTCGCTGTCTTTCCTTCGGATATGGTGTCCATCAAAAAGGGTACCGCTGCTATGACCCCCCCTACTAAGCAAACTTACATCACTATGTTACATTTCTGGAATCGGATACATGTTTCCCATCCTCGACAACCGCATCTCATCTTCAAGGAGAGACAAGAAGTGAAGAGCCAAGATGGTTAGCCCTGGATTGGGTTGCTACTCAGGACAGTGAAGGTGTAAATGCAGAAACTGTTGAACCAAGTAGCTCTCTAGCTGACATACTGACAACTTTTGAAGCTCAATCGGCTGAATCTGACCCCCTAACTCTTTAGTACATGTAGATCCATCTCCCGAGAATATTCCTGAGGTAACAATTCCTACCACTCATCTACATACTACGATACAAATACTTCTGCTAGGTATACTTTACCTTTCAGGCACAATCGGGGCAAACCACCAAATAAATACTCTCCTGAAGAGGATGAACGGAGTACAAAATACCTAATTGCAATTATATCTCCACCAAGAAGCTACCTGAGCCCCTCTAGACATTTGCACACGAACTGTCCTCATGCCATGTTCCTACTAGCATTCAAGAAACTCTAGCAGATCCAAAGTGGACTCAGGCCATACAAGAAGAAATGGAGGCATTACTCCCACTCCCAGGAGGGAAGAAAATTGTGGGATGCAAATGGGTGCTCTATCAAACATAAAGCAAATGGGTCAATTTTGAACAATATGTTAAAGGGTATTTAAGTCTTTTATGTAATACCTAGGGTTTCCTAAGTTTTTATTATAAATAGTGTGAGAGGCTAACACAATAGTCAAGCCTTCTTATTCTTTTACTACAACATGGTATCAGAGCAAGTTGATATATATATTAATTTTTGTTAGGGACCAATTTGTAGTCTTTGTTAATTGTTAAGGACTATTGTGCAATTTCCCTTTTTTCTTTCTTTTCTTTTATCCTCTATATACTTGTAATATTCTAAATTAATCAAGGAAGTTTTTACCTCCAAAATCCGACTTGGTATCAGAGCTCACGGTAACCTAGGTGAGTCGCGACTTCTTCCCGGCGACGGTGACGGCGCTCCTGCGTCTGTGCGAACCCTAGGCGACGGTTCGTTCCCCATCCTTTTCCCGTTTTTTTTCCGGTTACCTACACTCTCCGGCGCCTGCACCTTCGCGACGAACTTCGCGATTCGCGACTGCACCTTCCCTGTTCCGGCGACTGCTGCTGGTTCGTTCCCCGTCCTTTTCCCGTTTTCTCCGGCGCCTGCACCTTCGCGATTCGCGACTGCACCTTCCCTGTTCCGGCGCCTCTGCTTCTGGTTAGTAACTTGAGTTCTGAAGTGGGCTGCATCTTCATCTTCACGGTTCTTTCTTCTCTGGCTTGACGTGATTTAAGTGACTAGTGTTTGTAGTGTTTGGGTTTCTCGAGGAGTTGAGGAGCAGAATGTGAAGGCTAAGGAGAGGAGCAATGACCTTATGCATTTTTTTAGTGTTAGTCTTGACTGACTGTATTAGAGAGCTCTCTTAAAGAATCAGTTTGTTGATTTTCTTACTATCAGCTTTAGTTTTGTGTATGGTGATATGATGGTTGGGGCTATCTGATAATTGTTTTTTTGTGGAGGCCTTGAATTTCTTGTTGAGGCAGGGTTATAGTTTCTGATTGATCTTGTGCCTGTGTTCATTGGGTTAAGATTTTATCAGTCACGTGTGCCAGTGTTCATTGGTTGAAGATTGAATTTGAATTGTTTGCATTTGGTGGTTCCGAGCTCTGCAATTTATAGATTGCTTGAAAGAATGGCTTCCCACGTTGCATGTTCATTTCCTGGGGAAGGTACCTTTGGGCTGCATTCTGCTTCCACTGCATCGGATTGTTGGGTTATAGATTCTGGAGCTACCGATCATTTTACCTGCAATTCCTCCACATTTGATTCTTTAACAACTCCACCTGTTCAGTCTGTTCAAGTGGCTAATGGGACCCCTGTTAAAGTTACCGGGGCCGGAAGCGTCTCATTTTCACCCACTTTCTCCCTCTCATCCGTTTTACTTGCACCCACTTTTTCCACTAATATCTTATCTATTAGTAAAATTACAAAGCATCTTGATTGTTCTGTCATCTTCTCACCTACTAATTGTGTATTTCAGGACAATCGAACGAAGATGACAATTGGCACTGGTAGAGAGAGAGGAGGGTTGTATTTTTTAGAGGGAACAAGGCGGTTGCAAACTGAGGATACCCATGGTCTGCAAGTTGTTAGTAAATCCTCTCCAAAAGATAGGATTCTTTTATGGCATTGTCGGTTAGGTCACCCTTCATTTACTTACTTAGAACACTTGTTTCCAAATCTATTTAAAAATATTCCTAGTTCTAGTATGCGGTGTGAACAATGCATTTTTGCCAAAAATCATCGTGTCCCTTTCAAAGTCAGTTTTCATAAAAGTTCTGTTCCTTTTTCTTGTGTTCATACTGATGTTTGGGGGCCTTTCTCTACTCCATCTGCTACTGGTCATAAATATTTTGTCTCTTTCATCGATGATTGTACCAGAGTTTGTTGGATATATTTATTGAAATCTAAGGGTGAAGTCGTCCATGTTATTCCAAAATTCTTTAAAATGATTGAGACACAATTTCATACACGGGTTAAAATTATTCATTCTGACAATGGTCGTGAGTTTGTAAACCAAACCCTTGAAAACTTCTTCTCAACTCACGACATTCTCCATCAAACCACTTGTGCTTACACTCCTCAACAAAATGGAATCGCGGAGCGGAAAAATCGACACATTCTTGAAGTAGCCCGGGTTTTATGTTTCACTATGCGTGTTCCAAAGCGGTTTTGGGCTGAGGCGGTGATTACTACTGTCTTTCTGATAAATCGCATGCCCGCTCGCATTATTGACTTTCAAACTCGTTTAAAAATGTTGTCCAAATTTCATTCTATTCCCTCTGCTTTAAATCTCTGCCCCAAGATTTTTGGTTGTGTGTGTTATGTCCACGTGCATTCTCATCTCAGAGATAAATTTGATCCTCGTGCCCTGAAATGTGTCTTCCTTGGCTACTCAAGCTCCAAGAAGGGCTATAAATGCTTTCATCCCCCTACGGGAAAATACTATGTTTCTATGGATGTAGAATTTTGTGAATCAGAATCTTTTTTCTCTGATGACGTGTCTTTAGTTCCTCTTCAGGGGGAGATTAGTAGTAAGGAAGAAGAACGAATGTGGTTAGATGAAAAAAAAGTGTGGATTTCTAGAAAGGAGGGAGAATCCCAAGCTGAATCCCAAATTGAATATCGAGTTGATGATGATAGATCACCTCGCCTGTTCCAAAAGTGTTATACAAGGAGAAACTCAGACAATGTTGGCACTCCTGTATTAGCCACTTCAGACCCTGATAACCCTCTGATTGATTCTACAGTGCCATCTGATTCTTCGGAGATTGAAAATGAGGTACCTACTCTGCTTACCCCCTCTACTCCTATCCCTGTTTCTAATTCTAATCCTACATCTTTAGATATTGTTGATACTCAGGATAGGAGATATCCTCTTCGAGTTCATAATAAGCCTGATAGGTTTGGTTTTTCGAAATCTTCTTCCAATGCTATCTTTCCCATCTCTGATTATATCTCATACCACCGTTTATTTAAGACTAACTTGACGTTTGCCCTCCAATTATCTTCTGTGTCTATCCCTAATCACTTTCAGGAAGCTCTAGATCAACATAAATGGAAATCCGCTATGGTAGAAGAAATGAATGCTCTCCAAAAGAACTCTACTTGGGAGATGGTCTTATTATCACCAAGGAAAAAGATCGTGGGATGCAAGTGGGTGTACTCATTAAAATACAAGTCAGATGGAACTGTGGATAGGTATAAAGCTAGATTGGTTGCCAAAGCGTACACACAGACTTATGGGATTGATTACCAGGAAACTTTTGCTCCAGTTGCTAAGGTGAATACCGTTAGAGTCATCCTATCTTTAGCAGTCAATCTTGATTGGCCATTGAGGCAATTTGATGTTAAAAATGCATTCCTTCACGGTGATCTGACAGAGGAAGTGTATATGGTTCCTCCTCCCGGTTTCACTCCTCCAGGGGGTAATGTGTGTAAGTTGAAGAAAGCCTTGTATGGGCTAAAACAATCACCACGGGCATGGTTTGGAAGATTGAGTTATTCAATGAAAGAGTATGGCTTTAAACAGGCCTTAGTTGATTATACTCTATTTTATAAGAGAGAAGGTTGTGATATTACTATGCTCATTGTGTATGTGGATGACATGATTGTTACTGGTAGTAATCCCAGTGAGATTGAGAAACTTCGAAGCCATTTGACAAAGGAGTTCGAAATGAAGGACTTGGGTACTTTGAAGTACTTTTTGGGCATTGAGGTATCACGTTCTCAGCAAGGACTTATCTTATCCCAACGCAAGTATGTCCTTGATCTTCTAGCAGAAACTGGTATGTCGGCTTGTGTCCCTGTTGACACACCTATTGAGGTAAATCATGGTCTATCTATTTATCCGGATCAAATTCCCACAAACAAAGAGAGATACCAGAGATTGGTTGGGAAGTTGATTTATCTAACCCACACGAGACCTGATTTGTCATATGCAGTTAGCGTTGTGAGTCAATTCATGCATAATCCCAGTGAGCAGCATATGAGTGCAGTTAATCGGATATTGGCATATTTGAAGTCCTCTCCAGGCAAGGGCATTCTGTACTCAAAAATGGGGCATTTAGATATTACGGGTTATACAGATTCTGATTTTGCTGGATCGAGATTGGACAGAAAATCTACATCAGGATATGTATCATTTGTTGGAGGCAATCTTGTGACTTGGAGGAGTAAGAAACAGAATGTGGTCTCACTATCCAGTGCCGAGGCAGAATATCGAGCATTACATCATGCAACTACCGAGCTTACATGGTTAAAACTTCTTCTTAGTGAACTTGGGTTTGGACCGGACAAGCCTATGTTACTTTTCTGTGACAACACTGCTGCTATTAAAATTGCAAACAACCCTGTGCAACATGATAGAACAAAACATGTTGAACTTGATAGGAACTACATCAAAGATAATCTCGACTCCAGAAATATAGAGGTTCCATACATCAAGAGGGCGGAACAACTGGCTGATATAATGACACATGGAGTTGCTAGTGGTCCATTCTATACAATCACATCCAAGTTGGGCATGCGAGATATCTATGCACCAACTTGAAGGGGAGAGTTGATATATATATTAATTTTTGTTAGGGACCAATTTGTAGTCTTTGTTAATTGTTAGGGACTATTGTGCAATTTCCCTTTTTTCTTTCTTTTCTTTTATCCTCTATATACTTGTAATATTCTAAATTAATCAAGGAAGTTTTTACCTCCAAAATCCGACTGAGCAAGGTTATGGGAGATTGATTCCATAAGATTTGTTCAAACCTTCTTTTTTTTTTCTCTGCCTACTCTTTTTACTTCAAAAAAAAAAAACCTAGGTACTGTTCATCCGACGCGATTACTGTTCATCCGGAGGGTTACTATTCGAAGTTTTTGGTTCTGGTCGGTGTTCAATCTGTTGGTTTCAGACCTGCTCCGGTTATTGGTTATTGTTCGTATGACAGTACTACAGATGTTCGTAAGTCTGGTTATGACTCACGTTCTTCGTTTAACCCTACAGTTGTTTGTATTGTTGGTTTGTTTCCTTTATGCGAGCTATTTATTACTTGTTGAATTGGAGGGTATTAATATCGATGACTACACCTCAACCATTAACAACCCGTAAGTTGAACGGAACCAATTATTTAAATTGGTCTAAAGCTGTGAACCAGTCATTGTCGCCGATGACTGTAAACTACATTTCGACCATGCGTACCACCGGTAACTAGTAGATATAACATATGTAATTGTGACATTTTTTTAAATAAATGATTATGACCTATAAATTGGATGATTTGTAACTAAGTTGTTGTTTTGTCCCCATTATTTTTCAAAATATATTTTTCTCCCTCTTATTTTTAAATACACATTCTTCAATTAAATAATATTACACGTAAATAAAAAAAATTCTTATTTTTTAACCACACATTTTTAATCAAAATAGTATTCCAAAATACATTTTGGACAAAAATGGGGCTCAAACAGGCTCTTAGTATTTGATTGTAACTCATAAATTACGTGGTATGTGAATATAATCTTGTGGAATTTGTGACTTAATATATGATGGTAACATGTAAATTATATTGTAAGTGATTGTGACACGTTTTAATTTCAATTTATAGGACAATATTTATCAGAGGTCATAGTGAGATACCACCGGATTTTTGAAATTTTTTTACAAGTTTGTTAATTTTAAAATTATATTTTTAAACTATTGTAGCTATGAAATTTTCCCATATTTTAGTGGTGTAAATTGGAACTTATTGAATCCAATTATCATTTTACAATATCTATAAATAGTTATTCATTTTCATAACTAATTGTATAAATAATCATAATTAATGAATTTGCATAATCCATACCGCAAAAAGCCTTAATCAGCTATTTAAAAAGATAAAATTAACTTAATTTGTGTTTCAGTTTCTTTTTTTTTCATTTTTTTCATGCCACCAATGTAAATTGTGTAATATCATGAAGATTTTATTTTTTTTATTTTTTGCAATCGGACTCTACTACTCCTGTCTAAAATAATTTTATACTGAAAATCATGACAAAATTCGTGTGTAGATAGGGTAGAAATTTTTGTGAACATTCATAGAAGAGCTTACGAAATATTCGGACTGGCCCATATCGGATGGGCCAATTTTAAAACTTCAAGCCCGGATTAAATTGGGTTGGAATTCAACCTGGCCCAAAAACTCACTCTTACGCTCCATGAATGGATAGAACTTGAGTAGGCCCAATCTACTTCAATATGGGAAGATTATTTTTGGTGGAAATTACGCCCAGCCAGATTTTTTTAAATCCAGTTTAAAAAATCATATCTAAAGTTTGTTTATATAAAAATTAGATATTAATTCAAAATTTTAGTATTAATAATTATATTACAAAATCAAATTAATATACATATACAACCACCCAACTCCACCACCCACTCAAAACCGTAAGAATTTTCGTATTTTCTTCTCTCTCTCCCTCTCTACCCTCTATCTTATCTCCCATCTCTCTTTCTCTCTCTCTCTCTCTCTCTCTCTAACTTCTTCTTTCTCTTTTCCATCCCTTTATCCCAACCACCAAAAACTTTCGTTGGAGACCACCACATATGTCGTTGCTACGATGACGCGTCGTCTTTGCGGTGCGACGTCGTCATCGCACGCCGACTTGAGACAATACAAAAGTAGATTCCATACAATGAGCTCAACGATGTCGTTGTGAGTGGCTTGAGCTTCGTTCTTCTGCGGCGAATGATGGGCAAGTCTTTGCATTCTTTGGAGATTTGTTGGTTTTGTGAGTTTTAATGGTCCCGATATGGGGAAATTTAGTCATGATCCGGTGTCAAATGTGGTGAGTTTTGTTGGTTGTGTACAATTGGTGGAGGTGGTGCAGGCTATAATGGTCACGATCCTGGTTGTGCATTTTTTAGTCGGTGATAATGGTGCCGATTTTGAGCGGTGATGGTTTTGGGCGTGAACGTTGTTGCTAGTGGTGGAAATGTAGCAAAAATCTAGACTTTTGGGTGTCGAAATTATTAGGATAGTTAGTGGTGGTTCACAGATGATCGCGGTGTTTGTAGTTGTGGTGGTGCTAACAGTGGCGATGGTCGTGGTCGTGGTGAAGTTGGTGGTGGTTGTAATGGTAACTAATTATTTTGGATTTGATTTTTCAGAGGTGTTTGGATAGTGCTGGTTGTGATATTGACGTAGTGGCCAACGATGATGGGGCCGGATGTGGTGATGGTGGGGGTAGCAGTGATGCGGTGGTTGTCGTTGTGGGTGTGCAGGCGGGCATGGCGACACGCACCTGCAACGCAGGACATCGTGGCGTAGTGCATGCGTACCTAGGACACGACGGGACATGGCATCTCGTAAGGGACGAGAATGTGAACGTTAAGGCCGCACGGTATCTAGTTATTCTAGTGTAAGAAAACTAGCCCCGTGACAAGTGGTATCAGAGCCTCGTTGGTAGGCTATTATCATGGCGAATTCACAACAAACTGTTGAGGTTGAGGAAAGGGGATGTGGTGTTACCCCCAACAAATTGGTATCAGAGTGACTATGGTATCCTATTTATTTCCAATAAGTTGTATCAGAGCTTAAGGTTTTTTGTCGAGTTCTTGGGAGGTCCAAATTGGATATTAAAGCAAGGCTGAAACAAGGTCCATTGTTGAGGGATGGCAACTATGAAATTCGAGATTCTGCTTTTAGATCGCAACAATAGATTCTCTTTGTAGCAGATCAAGATGCGAGCGGTTCTTGCTCAATTGGATCTTGATGATGCTTTATTGGGGATAGATAGAATGTCCACAACAATAACTGCAAATGAGAAACAACGTAATGATTGGAAAGCCCGATACATCTTCATATTTCTAATCAAATTCTTCAAGATATGGTAAAGGAGAAAAGTGCTACGGATTGTAGTTGAAATAGGAGCAGCTTTGTATGACAAAGAGCTTGACCAGTAAGTTACACTTGAAATAGCGCTTATATTCTCATCGTTTGATAGAAGGTGAAACTTTGGAAAATCATCTATTGATGTTCAAGGAAATCGTCACTGAGTTGGAGACCATGGAAGTCAAGTAAGATCAAAAGGATTTAGGGCTGATATTATTATGTTCATTGTCGTTTTCATGTGTGACTTTTAGAGATACCATTCTCTATGGTCAAGATATTTTTACTATGACGAAGTATATGATGCAGTTTATTCTAAGGAGAAGATGAAGAGTCTGGTCATCGGATTTGAGGCCCACACAGAAGGTCCTGTTATTCGTGAGAGGAAAACGGGTGGTCGTAAAAAGGGCAGAGTCAAGGATAGCAACAGTGATGAAGTCTATTGGTATTGCAACAACAAGGGACACATGAAGATAAATTGCTATGAGTGGCAGAATAGATTTGCTATAACAGATCAGAAGGGACAACTAGGAAATTTCGGTGATGCGACTTTGCGAGAAGAAGGCGCAGATGATGGAGATCTTTTGGCGATTATTTGCGGTGATCTTAACCCTGACGACAATTGGATTCTTGATACGACTTGCACTTTTCATATGTGTCCAAACCGTGATTGATTTTCTTCATATAAAACAGTTGCAAGAGGTTCCCCGGTGATGGGAAATAATGAGCCTTGTAAAATTGTTGGGATTGGTAATGTCAAAATCAAGATGTTTGATGGAACGATTAGAACATTTGACCATGTTTGACATGTCCCGGGTATAAATACGAATTTAGTCTCTTTAAATACTCTTGATTCAAAAGGGTACAGGTATACCGGTGGAGGTAAAATTCTAAAAATTAGCAAGGGTGACAGGGTTGTATTAAGAAGGTAGACGTGATTTAAGTGACTAGTGTATTTCTTCTCTGGCTTGACGTGATTTAAGTGACTAGTGTTTGTAGTGTTTGGGTTTCTCGAGGAGTTGAGGAGCAGAATGTGAAGGCTAAGGAGAGGAGCAATGACCTTATGCATTTTTTTAGTGTTAGTCTTGACTGACTGTATTAGAGAGCTCTCTTAAAGAATCAGTTTGTTGATTTTCTTACTATCAGCTTTAGTTTTGTGTATGGTGATATGATGGTTGGGGCTATCTGATAATTGTTTTTTTGTGGAGGCCTTGAATTTCTTGTTGAGGCAGGGTTATAGTTTCTGATTGATCTTGTGCCTGTGTTCATTGGGTTAAGATTTTATCAGTCACGTGTGCCAGTGTTCATTGGTTGAAGATTGAATTTGAATTGTTTGCATTTGGTGGTTCCGAGCTCTGCAATTTATAGATTGCTTGAAAGAATGGCTTCCCACGTTGCATGTTCATTTCCTGGGGAAGGTACCTTTGGGCTGCATTCTGCTTCCACTGCATCGGATTGTTGGGTTATAGATTCTGGAGCTACCGATCATTTTACCTGCAATTCCTCCACATTTGATTCCTTGAAAATTTCGCCCGTTCAGTCTATTCAAGTGGCTAATGGGACTCCTGTTAAAGTTACCGGGGCCGGAAGCGTCTCGTTTTCACCTATTTTCTCCCTCTCATCCGTTTTACTTGCACCCTCTTTTTTCACTAATATCTTATCTATTAGTAAAATTACAAAGCATCTTGATTGCTCTGTCATCTTCTCACCTACTAATTGTGTATTTCAGGACAATCGAACGAAGATGACGATTAGCACTGGTAGAGAGAAAGGAGGGTTGTATTGTTTGGAGGAAACAAGTCGGTTGCAAACTGGGGATACCCATGGTCTTCAAGTTGTTAGTAAATCCTCTCCACGAGATAGGATCCTTTTGTGGCATTGTCGATTAGGTCACCCTTCATTTACTTACTTAGAACACTTGTTTCCAAAACTATTTAAAAATATTCCTAGTTCTAGTATGCGGTGTGAACAATGTATTATTGCCAAAAATCATCGTGTACCTTTCAAAGTCAATTTTCATAAAAGTTCTGTTCATTTTTCTTGTGTTCATACTGATGTTTGGGGGCCTTTCTCTACTCCATCTGCTACCGGTCATAAATATTTTGTCTCTTTCATTGATAATTGTACCAGAGTTTGTTGGATATATTTGTTAAAATCTAAGGGAGAAGTCGTCCATGTTATTCCAAAATTCTTTAAAATGATTGAGACACAATTTCATACACAAGTTAAAGTTATTCACTCTGACAATGGTCGTGAGTTTGTAAACCAAACCCTTGAAAACTTCTTCTCAACTCACGACATTCTCCATCAAACCACTTGTGCTTACACTCCTCAACAAAATGGAATCGCGGAGCGGAAAAATCGACACATTCTTGAAGTAGCCCGGGTTTTATGTTTCACTATGCGTGTTCCAAAGCGGTTTTGGGCTGAGGCGGTGATTACTACTGTCTTTCTGATAAATCGCATGCCCGCTCGCATTATTGACTTTCAAACTCGTTTAAAAATGTTGTCCAAATTTCATTCTATTCCCTCTGCTTTAAATCTCTGCCCCAAGATTTTTGGTTGTGTGTGTTATGTCCACGTGCATTCTCATCTCAGAGATAAATTTGATCCTCGTGCCCTGAAATGTGTCTTCCTTGGCTACTCAAGCTCCAAGAAGGGCTATAAATGCTTTCATCCCCCTACGGGAAAATACTATGTTTCTATGGATGTAGAATTTTGTGAATCAGAATCTTTTTTCTCTGATGACGTGTCTTTAGTTCCTCTTCAGGGGGAGATTAGTAGTAAGGAAGAAGAACGAATGTGGTTAGATGAAAAAAAAGTGTGGATTTCTAGAAAGGAGGGAGAATCCCAAGCTGAATCCCAAATTGAATATCGAGTTGATGATGATAGATCACCTCGCCTGTTCCAAAAGTGTTATACAAGGAGAAACTCAGACAATGTTGGCACTCCTGTATTAGCCACTTCAGACCCTGATAACCCTCTGATTGATTCTACAGTGCCATCTGATTCTTCGGAGATTGAAAATGAGGTACCTACTCTGCTTACCCCCTCTACTCCTATCCCTGTTTCTAATTCTAATCCTACATCTTTAGATATTGTTGATACTCAGGATAGGAGATATCCTCTTCGAGTTCATAATAAGCCTGATAGGTTTGGTTTTTCGAAATCTTTTTCCAATGCTATCTTTCCCATCTCTGATTATATCTCATACCACCGTTTATCTAAGACTAACTTGACGTTTGCCCTCCAATTATCTTCTGTGTCTATCCCTAATCACTTTCAGGAAGCTCTAGATCAACCTAAATGGAAATCCGCTATGGTAGAAGAAATGAATGCTCTCCAAAAGAACTCTACTTGGGAGATGGTCTTATTACCACCAGGAAAAAAGACCGTGGGATGCAAGTGGGTGTACTCATTAAAATACAAGTCAGATGGAACTGTGGATAGGTATAAAGCTAGATTGGTTGCCAAAGGGTACACACAGACTTATGGGATTGACTACCAGGAAACTTTTGCTCCAGTTGCTAAGATGAATACCGTTAGAGTCATCCTATCTTTAGCAGTCAATCTTGATTGGCCATTGAGGCAATTTGATGTTAAAAATGCATTCCTTCACGGTGATCTGACAGAGGAAGTGTATATGGATCCTCCTCCCGGTTTCACTCCTCCAGGGGGTAATGTGTGTAAGTTGAAGAAAGCCTTGTATGGGCTAAAACAATCACCACGGGCATGGTTTGGAAGATTGAGTTATTCAATGAAAGAGTATGGCTTTAAACAGGCCTTAGTTGATTATACTCTATTTTATAAGAGAGAAGGTTGTGATATTACTATGCTCATTGTGTATGTGGATGACATGATTGTTACTGGTAGTAATGCCAGTGAGATTGAGAAACTTCGAAGCCATTTGACAAAGGAGTTCGAAATGAAGGACTTGGGTACTTTGAAGTACTTTTTGGGCATTGAGGTATCACGTTCTCAGCAAGGACTTATCTTATCCCAACGCAAGTATGTCCTTGATCTTCTAGCAGAAACTGGTATGTCGGCTTGTGTCCTGTTGACACACCTATTGAGGTAAATCATGGTCTATCTATTTATCCGGATCAAATTCCCACAAACAAAGAGAGATACCAGAGATTGGTTGGGAAGTTGATTTATCTAACCCACACGAGACCTGATTTGTCATATGCAGTTAGCGTTGTGAGTCAATTCATGCATAATCCCAGTGAGCAGCATATGAGTGCAGTTAATCGGATATTGGCATATTTGAAGTCCTCTCCAGGCAAGGGCATTCTGTACTCAAAAATGGGGCATTTAGATATTACGGGTTATACAGATTCTGATTTTGCTGGATCGAGATTGGACAGAAAATCTACATCAGGATATGTATCATTTGTTGGAGGCAATCTTGTGACTTGGAGGAGTAAGAAACAGAATGTGGTCTCACTATCCAGTGCCGAGGCAGAATATCGAGCATTACATCATGCAACTACCGAGCTTACATGGTTAAAACTTCTTCTTAGTGAACTTGGGTTTGGACCGGACAAGCCTATGTTACTTTTCTGTGACAACACTGCTGCTATTAAAATTGCAAACAACCCTGTGCAACATGATAGAACAAAACATGTTGAACTTGATAGGAACTACATCAAAGATAATCTCGACTCCAGAAATATAGAGGTTCCATACATCAAGAGGGCGGAACAACTGGCTGATATAATGACACATGGAGTTGCTAGTGGTCCATTCTATACAATCACATCCAAGTTGGGCATGCGAGATATCTATGCACCAACTTGAAGGGGAGAGTTGATATATATATTAATTTTTGTTAGGGACCAATTTGTAGTCTTTGTTAATTGTTAGGGACTATTGTGCAATTTCCCTTTTTTCTTTCTTTTCTTTTATCCTCTATATACTTGTAATATTCTAAATTAATCAAGGAAGTTTTTACCTCCAAAATCCGACTGAGCAAGGTTATGGGAGATTGATTCCATAAGATTTGTTCAAACCTTCTTTTTTTTTTCTCTGCCTACTCTTTTTACTTCAAAAAAAAAAAACCTAGGTACTGTTCATCCGACGCGATTACTGTTCATCCGGAGGGTTACTATTCGAAGTTTTTGGTTCTGGTCGGTGTTCAATCTGTTGGTTTCAGACCTGCTCCGGTTATTGGTTATTGTTCGTATGACAGTACTACAGATGTTCGTAAGTCTGGTTATGACTCACGTTCTTCGTTTAACCCTACAGTTGTTTGTATTGTTGGTTTGTTTCCTTTATGCGAGCTATTTATTACTTGTTGAATTGGAGGGTATTAATATCGATGACTACACCTCAACCATTAACAACCCGTAAGTTGAACGGAACCAATTATTTAAATTGGTCTAAAGCTGTGAAAATAGCTCTAACTGAACATGGAAAACACCGTCACCTCACGGAATCCGCCCCGGCAATAGATGATAAAAAGTATGACGACTAGATTCAGGCTGATGCGCAGATTGTAACATTGTTGTAGAATTCGATGGAGCCTCAGGTGGCTGATCTCTGTACTCATCTAGATACGTGCAAAGATATATGGAGTATCTCTGTGTATTATATTCTAATAATCTCACTAGGATGTATGATTTATCGGTAGAGTACTTCCAACTTCAGCAAGGCATGCAATCTGTTACAAATTATTTTGCCACATTCAACCGTCTCTATGAGGAGATGAATACTATCCTACCAATGACTATCGATCTGAAAGAAATGCAAAAACAACGTGAGCAGATGGCTGTCATGAAGTTCTTGGCTGGATTACGTCCAGAATTTGAACCAGTCCGATCTCAGATTCTTTTCAGTGCTACTCTCCCCACCATCACTGAAATGTATTCTCGCATCTCGCGTAGCACTACCAAGGACAATATTTCTGGCTCGAGTTCGTCTACGTCATCTGAGCATTCGGCACTTGTTACACATATTCCTACACGAAATTGAGGTGATCAACTTAGTGGTGCTCGTGGTGGTTTCTCTCGTGGTAGCCGTGTTAGTGGCCATCGGGGTGGACGTAGTGGCCGTGGTCGTGGCTCCTTTCGTCAGTGTTCCTTTTGTGGTTTGGAGAATCATAATAGAGATACGTGTTGGGATTTAGTTGGCCGTCCACCCAAATTTGCCAATGTAGTGACATCTAATCCAGATAATCCTACCATTTCAGAATCTCAGGCGGCCAAAGACTTCTGATGAAGAATATGCTCAGGTCCTTCAGTATAGGTCATCTCAGCAGGCATCTCTTCCCATTGCTTCTTTAGATCAACAAGGTACTTTTTCTGCTTGTCTTTCCATTCGCCCATCCCCTCCCACACCTTGGGTCATAGATTCTACGGCCACTGATCACATGTCAGGTACATCTTTATTTACACATATTCAGTCATCTTCTTCGTTGTCCCCTGTTACAGTTGCTGATGGTTCCACTGTCCCTATCCGTGGCATTGGTATAATGGAACCCTCACCCTCCTTATCTCTCTCCTCTGTCTTGTATATTCCTTCGTTCTCCTTTAATTTGATATCAGTTAGTAAGCTCACCAAACATCTTAATTGTTCTGTCTCATTTTTTCCTGATTCTGTCGTTCTCCAGGATTTGAGGACGCAGAAGACGATTGGCACAGGGCGTGAGGAAAATGGCATTTATTACCTTGATCATGATGAGAGTCCTGCACGCCCACCTATCGCTGTCCCGCTTTGTTGCATCCGCTCACCAGATCCATTGTCGCCTTGGTCATCTCTGCCTTGGCAACCTCAAGTTACTTATTCCTAGTTTAAGTCATTTGTCTTCATTAGAGTGTGAGTCTTGTCAATTGGGTAAGCATCATCGTATTTCATTTGCTTCCCCAGCTCATGTTCGAGCATCGAGTCCTTTTTATTTAGTTCATTCAGACGTTTGAGGTCCTTCTCGTGTTACTTCTACACTTGGTTTTCATTATTTTGTCACTTTTATGGATGATTTTTCCAGAGTTACTTGGCTTTATTTAATGAAAGATCGTTCAGAATTATTCTCTATTTTTCGTGCGTTTTGTGCTGAAGTTAAAACTCAATTTAATGTATCAGTGCGTATTTTTCGTAGTGATAATGCTTGAGAATACTTTTCTCAGCCATTTACTTCCTTTATGTCGCACTCTGGTATCCTGCATCAGTCTTCTTGCCCTCACACACCACAACAAAATGGGGTTGTTGAGCGTAAGAATCGACATCTCTTAGAAGTGGCCCAGACTCTCCTTTTTGAGATGAAAATTCTCAAACACTTTTGGGGCGATGAGGTTCTTACAGCTTGCTTCTTAATCAACCAGATGCCATCCTCTACCCTGAATGGTACGGTTCCCCATTCTATTCTTTTTCCCCGTTCACCCTTATTTAGTTTACCTCCTCGCATATTTGGGTGCGTTTGTTTTGTTCATCAGTTGACTCCCAACAAGGACAAATTAGATCCCCGTGCTTTAAAATGTCTTCCTCGGCTATTCTCGCACGCAAAAAGGTTATCGGTGTTATAGTCCATCCTTACGTCGCTCATTTATGTGCAGATGTTACATTCTTTGAGTCCACCCCTTACTTTTCTGCCCCATCCTTTCGAGATGATCTGGATGTTACACTTCCTTTGCAAATTGACCCCACCCCTACACTATCTTCCTCTGCCCCAGATCCTATCCCCCCCAATCGTTCTTCAGCCCCTTTGCAGGTATACTCTCGTCGCTAGAAGGACGCCTCCGCTGTTGTGCCCATCGTTTCTGTGCCCTCAGATTCTTCTCCAACAGACCTACCCCTGCCTGACCTGGACATGCCCATTGCCATCCAGAAGGGTAAGCGCACCTGTACTAACCATCTTATTTCTAACTTTGTCTCATATGCGCACCTATCTCCTTCATACTCCTCTTTTGTTGCTCCTCTGTCCTCTATTTCTATTCCTAAATCTGTTTCAGAGGCCCTTACTCACCCTGGTTGGGCAAAAGCAATGGAAGAAGAAATGTTTGCCTTACATCAGAATGGCACTTGGGATCTAGTCTCGCTTCTGCCTGACAAAACTATAGTTGGATGTAAATGGGTATACACTGTCAAGGTTCATCCAGACGGCACCATTGATCAACTCAAGGCTCGCTTGGTTGCTAAAAGCTATACTCAGGTCTACGGTCTCGATTACTATGAGACATTTTCTCCCGTTGTCAAGCTCGCTTCTGTTCGTTTGTTCATCTCTCTGGCTGCCACTTTTCACTGGCTATTACATCAACTCGATATCACGAATGCTTTCTTAAATGGCGATCTCACTGAGGAAGTATATATGGAGCAACCTCCTGTGTTTGTTGCTCAGGGGGAGTCTGATTTGGTATGTCGTTTGAAAAAATCTATTTATGGCCTCAAGCAATCTCCTAGAGCATGGTTTGGAAGATTTAGTGAAGTGGTCACTGATTTTGGTTTTCAGCGTTGTAAAGTCGATCATTCTGTCTTCTACAAGCATAGTAAAGTTGGGAGAATATTGTTAATCATGTATGTAGATGACATCGTGATTACTGGGGATGATCACAGTGGTATTCAAGAACTCAAAAGGTGTTTGCATAGTAAGTTCCAAACCAAAGATTTGGGGCACCTAAAGTATTTCTTGGGGATTGAAGTTGCTCGATCAAGTCAAGGCATTTACCTGTCCCAGAGAAAATATGTCATTGATCTATTGAGTGAAACAGAAATGCTAGGAGCAAAACCTATTGACTCGCCTATGGATCCAAACACCAAATTATTGCCAGATCAGGGTGTACTACTGATAGATTCAGCTCAATATAGACGGTTAGTTGGGAAGTTGAACTACCGACAGTTACCAGACCAGATATCTCCTTTGCTGTTAGTGTTATCAGTCAAATTCTTGGATCGTCCAATGATTTGTCATTGGGATGCAGTGATTCGTATTCTCCGATATCTGAAAGGTGCTCCTGGTTGTGGTTTGCTATATCAAAATTTCGGACATACTCAAATAAAGGGCTGCCTGGATGCAGATTGGGCTGGATCACCCTTAGATAGGAAATCTACTATTGGGTATTGTGTGTTTGTTGGTGGTAACCTTGTCTATTGGAAGAGTAAAAAGCAGACGGTAGTGGCGCGATCGAGTGCAGAGTCGGAATACATGGCAATGGCGCATACCACTTGTGAGTTAACATGGTTGAAACATTTGTTGGAAGAACTTAGATTTGAACACACTTCACCGATGGATGTGATAATCAAGCAGCAGTTCACATTGCTTCCAACCCAGTCTTCCATGAGAGAACGAAACACATTGAAGTTGACTGTCACTTTATTCGAGAAAAATTGCTGCAGAAGCAGATTGAGACTAAATATGTGAACTCAGTTGATCAGTTAGCTGATATATTTACTAAACCGTTGGGGGGTTCAAGGATAAAGTACATTTGTAACAAGTTTAGAGCATACAATATATATGCTCCAACTTGAGGGAGAGTGTTAAAGGGTATTTAAGTCTTTTATGTAATACCTAGGGCTTCCTAAGTTTTTATTATAAATAGTGTGAGAGGCTAACACAATAGTCAAGCCTTCTTATTTTTTTACTACAACACAATACAAAACACGATTTGTGGCAAAAGGATATACGCAAACGTATGGAGTAGATTGCCAGGAAACATTCTCACCAGTGGCAAAATTGAATATAATTAGGGTCATATTGTCTCTTGCAGCAAATCTGGATTGGCCATTGCAACAGTTCGATGTAAAGAACATATTTCTCCATGGAGATCTTGAGGAGGAGGTGTGTATGGATGTCCCACCAGGATATAAGGCATCATCGACTATCAATGTCGCTTGTAAATTGGAGAAAGCACTATATCGATTGAAGCAATCACCTCAAGCCTGGTTTGGGAGATTCAATCTAGCAATGAAGAAGTACGGCTACAAACAAAGTAACTCAGATCACACTCTCTTCTTAAAATACCGACTGGGCAAGGTAACAACTTTGATAGTCTATGTGGATGATATGATCATTATAGGAGACGACGTTGAAGAAATACCTCGACTTCAAAAACAGTTGGCAACTAAATTTAAGATGAAAAACCTAGGAGAACTCAAGTATTTCTTGGGAATCGAAGTTTCTAGGTCACAACAAGGTATATTTCTTTCACAACAAAAGTATATATTAGATTTGTTATCTGAGTTAAGAATGTTGGAATGTAAGCCTGTACACATATATACTCCTGTCATTCAAAACTACAGACTCAGTGAACATCCTAACCAAGTACCAACGGATAAAGGAAGGTACCAAAGGCTAGTTGGGAAGCTTATCTATTTCTCACATACACGTCCAGATATTGCCTACGCTGTGAGTGTCGTAAGTCAATATATGCATAAACCGAGTGAGAATTATATAGATGCTGTGATCCGAATACTTCGGTACTTGAAGTCCTCTCCTAGAAAAAGACTTATGTTCACAAAGAATAAACATCTACGGATTGATGGCTTTACAGATACAAATTGGGCAGGGGATATCAAAGACAGAAAGTCTAGTTTAGGCTACTTCATGTTTGTCGCGGAAATCTTGTTACCTGGAAGAGTAAGAAACAAAATGTAGTGGCATTGTCAACTGCTGAAGCTGAGTTCCGTGGAATGGCTAAGGGATTGTATGAACTTCTATGGCTTCAGAAGTTGTTGATCGAACTTGGAGTTAACATCACCTCGAAGATAAATCTTTTCTACGACAACAAGGCCGCTATTGCCATTTCTCATAATCCCGTTCAATATGATCATACCAAACATGTGGAAGTAGATCACCACTTTATCAAGGAGAATCTCGAAGCTAAAATTATTCGGTTTCCTTTCGTAAAGTCCAAAGACCAGTTGACCGACGTACTCACTAAAGCTGTATCCAACAAAGAATTCCACGGCTCACTCTCCAAGTTGAGGGGGATGTTGGCGTGAGTAGAGTAATTGTAGGCCCTTATTCTGCCCTTTATATTTGCCTAAAAATTTGCCATTACCTCGTATATATGGATGGGCTCTTCCTTTTTATTTGTAAGCTGTACATTGGAATATGTATACAAAACAGAAGATTTGTGGACTGACAAGTATATCCATGTCAACTGTCTAATTCTTACTGCAGGAACTGCCTCCAGAGCTCCATCAGCACTTGAAAAAGTGACATGCTTCAATCCATTTTCTTTCATAAACTTTGGACCCAGCTGTAAATAGAAATGCAATATTTAATGTATATGGAAACTCTTTCAATTAGAACAAATATAAGAGAAGAAAAGAAAAAACAGAACAAAATTCATACATATGTGAAGCCAGTTGCAACCCGCAGAGGTCTCTCAGGTGTCCACTGCGGCATTTGTGCTAGCTCTTGTAAAGAATTTATATTCTCAAAAATGCCATACTTGGGTATCTAGCCGAAAGAATACATCATAGTTTTCATGAGAAAAAGATGTGTAATATGTGTGACTTTGTTAATTATATAGAAAATGACTTACCGCTAGGGATAAACGACAGTCTCCATAGTCAAGAGCTTCATGGACAAGGATGAGATCTTCGATACCCTGTTAAACAAATTTAAATAATTAGAACCTAACATAAGAATCCCACAAGTTAATGATCCAAATAAAGAAAACAAAAGTATCAGCCTAGATCCAACAAAATCACGAGCATCAACTATCGTGACGATTGACAAACGCATACTTAGAAAATATCCCAGAAAAGTAAAAATAAAAATTTTAAAAAAAAATTATTTTGTGCTTGCTTTCGATTATGTATCACTATGATTCATAGCAAGCATATGCATACAACTTAACATTAAGATTCCAAGTTTCTCTCAATCTTTCTTGTGGAAAATAGATGGGGAGGTCAGAGAGAGAGAGTGAAATGTGTCCACTACTTCTTTTTTCTAATTAATGTCCATTTTTCAAATTTTTTGTCAATTTTTCAAAAGTGTACCCATTTCTCTTCAAAAGTGTTGCAAGATTCTCCCTCTTCCCTTTCGCACGAACCATTTAAGCATTCTCGTCAAACAAGGTAAAATTGATGAGAGTTCTAGTCAATTAAGACACTAGTCTTCCTTGCCAATGTAGATTCGTTAATTTTGCCCGGATTTAACTAGAGGTCATTTTAATAAAAGGGCATTGTAGACATTTTGCACGACTGAGCGGCGGGAGAAAAGTTTCATTTTGACCAGAAAAGTTTCATCTTTCTGCCTTGTAGAATATGTTCTTATTAAAAGATAAGAGGAGAGAACTTGAAGAACAAATAGCTTACTACCTAGTCAGCACATAATTAATCTTTGAGAATGTGCAGCCAACAACACCAACTGGAGGCATATAATGTTCTTTTCATATTAATTACAAGAATCCTTCAACATACGGCAACATTCTATATGGATCTCTTAGGATATGAAAGTATAGATATCAAGTTTCCAAAAAAATTGATAAGAACTCCAGATAGAACAACACAATGAAAAGAAACAAAGAAATAGTAATGATTAAGACTAGAAGGGCCAATCCTCTCATAAATTTGAAAATACAGTCATGGGCAATTTTTTCCGTCCAAACTGGGAAATAATGGAACACATAATGAATACTAACATGCAGTGTTATATGCATAGAAAGTAACTCTTCACATTCCTCGAAAACCGTTGGAAATTATGAAGAACCTTGAACAGAAATTTATGTAGGCACTATTATTTTGAATGAAGAAAACAAGAAGGAAAAGAAAAGTAGATTTATTCAGATATTCATAATTATTTCTATTTTACTTGTATCAATAGATCATGTTTTCAGTTTATAAAATTAAAAATGACATTCTCAAGAGATTTGTGCTGTTATCATCGAAGGAGGCAATGAATCTCCTCCAATGTTGAAAAAATTCAAAATGTACACTTCATTAAAAATGTCTTACCTTGTAATGGGGCCATATTTTGGTATTCTCGTAAAGAACAGATTGAGGAGGCAATGCATCTCCTCCAATATTGTAAAATTCAAACTATACACTCTGTAAAAAAATTTCTACCTTGTAACTGGCCCTTGTTTGGTACTCTCGTAAAGAACCACTTATTTTTTGATAAACCTGATTGACTTTCTCTTAAAAGAAGATTCCATGTTTGCTCCTACAATGCTAACCCCGTAAGAAATTTTCCTTCCTTCATGTACATCACACTCCAGCCTATGTGAGCAGTTAACATAATAACAAAAACCAACTCAACAGTTCCAATCGCATATCACCATTTTCAATTGTAAGTGCTCGGCCTATTAAACATCCATAAATGATAAATCTGTTTACCAATTTAAAATGGTGATACATGATTGTAAGTACTCGGCCTACTAAACATGCATTAAATCTATGTACCATCTACCTATGTGACTATGCCAAGAGACACAAGCAAGGAGCATTCTACGGCAATAATACTTCGCTAAAAAGATTCTCATCAGCACTATAATACATGATTTCAAAAGAACTCACATGAAATCAGAAGGGCTAGGTCAGATTTTAGGCATGATATTCAGAATTGAAGAAAGGAAATTTTATTCTGTTGATTCAATTTGTGTGATAAAGCATCGATGTAACAATTTGCACAAGTTAACAGTGCGAGATCTTCATATCAAATATTCCACATAATAAATGGAATGCTAGCTTTAAATGATTTCTCTTAAGCTAATTATACTTGCATCTTGCATGAAGAAAATTAAGTATGGACACCCAATTCTCACCTGCCCATATTCGCTAACCGTATCCAGACCAACAATACCAAGGTCAAGATCTCCAGACACCAACTTTCTCACAATGTCCTTTGGCCGTTGGAACCAAACTTCTAAATTTGAAATCTGCACATTATAAAATTTATATTTAGCTAAAGATAAACACATATTTAGAATTTTCATATGTATAAATGCTTGTAATTCAGATGAAAAGCAGGAAATAAATAAACAGAGGGGGAGGAATCATTCTTTGCCTGGAGGCTTGCTTTACAATGGACGCAATCACATTCATGTAGCAGAAAAGCAAGTTTATTCAAGAGTATGTTTGGAAAGACAAGGCAATAGAATCAGTGGGGAAGCTTGTAAAAAGGATACATGGAATGCATGAAATAAATGGAATCGGAAATGGATTGAAGATGATGAAATAGAGACATTTCGAGGTTGCCTTTGAAATGACTCACGGAAGAGGAAGAGAGCCAATATAAAGAAAGTCCGAGGAAGCTTTGAGCTATCTGGAAAGAAGAAAGCTACACTGCATTTGGTATATCGATAGAGAACTTGCCTAAGCTAATGTAATTTCAAGAAAATCACCGGTAATATGCATCGAGTAAACTAGTTATAAATTTGTCCCCAAGTCATGTCCACGGATATAATTTATCCAATGGATCAGTGAAGATGGCATGGTAAAATAGAATGATATTAGAGGTACAAAGTGAAATTAGTGAAGTTCGTTGTAAATATATTGGTAGAAACACCTCATCTTTCTCGTTCAAAAGACTCAAATATGTACAGTGTGAAGTCCTGGAAGCTTATAAAAGTCCACTGCCTTAATTAGTCTTTTATAATTTCATGTATATTTATTTTGATTAGGAGTTCTACTAAAATAGATAGGTTTATAAGAATTTGTTTTATTCTAAAAGTCTAGTTAATATTTTTGTTTAAATACGGAGTTAGGATTTTATTGTAACTTGATTGGAACAAAATGGGAGTTAGGATTTTATTGTAACGGTCCAAAATGGTATTATGTGCTAATCAATGATTTGTTGATGAAGAACCAATTTTCAATATTCATGCACAAATCAACGAGTCTTGATTGTCAACTATTCAGTATTCTTGTGAAGAATCATCAGATATTTGATTGTGTTCTGTGTTATAGTCAATTTCTCGGCTCTGGCTAGGGCTACATTACTAAGCAAAACTTTAAATTGTGTACTAGTTATAATAGTTGCATATACCACCCCTATAAATTCAAAACACGTGTTTATCTTCTAGTGTTTTGTCCTATCACTAGCTATTCCCTGAGGAAAAGGTAGAACTAGTAAAGCGAGGGGTTCTCATTGTTGTACAGGAATTCACAACCTCATATTCTTTCCCATTATGTATTATACTCTATTTTTTTTCAATCCATGTGTAAGAATCTCTGAATAATGCACGAAGGGCAAAAAGGACATGTAAAATGCAAGAGTGAGAAGCTATATATAATAGCCATACAACCTACAAAGAATGAACTGGATCTAAGAGAAAGGAAAAAAGATATAACCATTTGCAATTTGCTTGAGAATTACACCATCAAATCAAAAGGCTGTAAAATGTCCTTGTGAAGTAAAAATGTTGTTCCACAATCAAAGAATGGCAATAAAAATGGTATTTATAACTTAATATAAACGGCATGATTAACCTTCCATCCATGTCGGTCCAACCCCAATTAAAATTTGGTTGAAACCGCCACACGTAAATTTGACATTCTCAATCTAATATAATGTCTCTATAACAAATTTGTACCAAAATGTCATAAAACAACTGGGTGTTTACACTGGTATAATACATTACTGATAGCTAAAACGAAAAATGAACAACAAATATATAGATGGAAATTGTTACGCCTCGCCACCGAGGCTTTAGTCCAAGCATATGCGACAACCACGTAGAGCCATGGGTCAAAAGGAAAGTCAAAGGTTAACCAAAGTCAACAGACCGAAGCCCACTCAATAACCGAAGCTCTCTATCCCAAACTCCCTCCCTCAAAAGGGCTTTGGACTGGGAGCGATTCCCAAGAAGATCATAATATATGACAAATGATTGATGTGACAACTTGTAGTCCAATTAAGTCAAATCATGTCAGCCTGATTGATTATGTACACTGACACACTCCAAAGAGCAACTCCTCTTCCCCATACACTCGAGTGTAACCTATGGCAAGTGGATGATGGGACGCTATGATAGGACATCCTAGTGAGTCAGATGAAGCCATGTTTGCTTCATCCAACGGTCAAGGCCACAATTGTAACACTATAAATACCAACCCTTGTAACACTTTGAAGCTAATGCAACTCGGAATACTCAAAATCGCTGCTCTATCTCTATCTCTTTTGCTTGGAATTATTTGTTCTTCAACAATTAAATCATATATATTTAAGAGATGATTATTGATAAATACAATGGCTTTTGATTGGTTCACCCCCGTGTTCGAACATTTGTTTGGCTTGTGTCTCGAGAACCCTAGGCATTTGTTGCTTATCCTGCGCGGAGACGAGTGGGGCCAGGGATCCTGTTGGCTTTTTTTAGGGGTCAACAGAAATCACAAGGAATAAAATAATTTTCCTTTTGCTGGATACAATACCACCAAGACTACCAATGCCCATATCACACGTTATACAAGCTCAATATGCAGAAATTGATTACAATAAAATTGAACGCACCTGAGGAATTTCTGCAACATACTGCCGCGGATTCACCTGCTTGACTGGCAATTGACAATCCTACAAAACACCCCAAAACCCAAAACAAATTACTTAACATAAACCGTAACTAAAATTACAAATCTGCCATTGTGTATAATCAGACATGAGATAATGTCTCTATACAAGGAAGCATATATGTAAAAAACTACCTTGAGAAGATCAAGAGTGTCTATAGCCATTCGACCTTTACTTGGCAAGCCAAGCCGAACTTCATTTCTCTCAGACGGCATTTTCTCTACATTTCCATTTACCACAGTAACTGGCGATGCTAACGAGCAGCACGAAACGGTAAATTTCACGGGGATATTGTTACTCGCAGGAATTGAACATGATAAAAAAGGTGAAATTGCAGCCGGCGGAAACTGAAGAAAAATCGTCTGAACCACAGGCATTTCTTAAAATTTTCACTTTACCGAGAGAGAGTTTAGGTGTGAAGAAATAAACCGCCGCCTCGGAATTTTATATATCAGATATTGGAGTAGATACTGTGCTGATTCTTCAGGTGCTATTCATCTACCTATAGAGTATAGACATATCAGGAGGGAGTGCGTGGGTGGGTAGAAAAATCAAATTTTTACTCACATGGCCATGTGAGTAAAATTCACTCACGGCATTTTTCAAATGTATGTGGTATGGTCGTAATATTTTTCATTTCTGCATTCGGGCTTGTTTGAATGACACGTGTATCACAAAAAATTGCAAATTTAGCCCTTATTTGATGGAGTAATGCTATTCATCCCCAATGGGAATGAAAACACAGTTTATATGACGACAATGTAGCATTAAATATTTGGTTAAAAATGAAAGAAAAGTTTTTAATTTACGTGTAATATTATTTTGTTGAAAATTGTATAATTGAAAATTAATATTAAAAGAACGCATTTTTTTAAGAATGTGAATCAAATATGGCGTTAATTTTGTATTTTTTTACTTCACAAAGTAAATAAAAAACTTATTTACTTCTCGTATTCTAAAATAAGCAAAAATAAATAAATACATATTCAAAATTGGGAGTAAATATTTGTCATTCTTTTTCAGCCTCTATTTGATGGTATAATATTTTGAATAGTGATTTTTAGGAGAATTTGTAGAAAAAAAATTTAAATTTACGTATGCAAAATATTTTATTATGTGAATGCATTGTTAAAAATGAGTATGTAAAAAAATTCAAATAATATTTGTCAAACAGGGAACGCTAACCGAATTTTTAAAGAAAAAAATTGCATTTGGACAAAATTTAGTAATTAATAAAATGTGAAAGACTAAAAATGCGATTAATATTTAGGAGCACAAATTGTGATATCGGATAAGAGCTCCAAACCAAATGAACCCCTCACTAACCAACAATGTTTAGTTTTCTTCATCTCCTGCTTGGTTTTTGCTAAAAATTAATGGTCGGTTCTTTTTACCGTTTTCAAGTCGTTTTCTATTTTCGATTTTTCAAAACAATGAAAACGCGTTCTCTTTCCTATTTTCGAAAACGCGTTTTTGAAAATAAGTTAAAAATTTACAAAGAAAACTCAAACGAAATTTGTCGTTTTGGGTGTTTTTCGTTATAATCAAGTCAAATTTTTCAAAACGCGTTTGGGTATTTTCAAAACAATTTTTCAAAATATCAAAAAGAACACATTTTCAACAATTTCAGAATGGACACTCAAAACACAAAGAGAACGAAAATTTTTAATAGATTTTGATAAAAGTTAATTAAATACGTAATTAAAAAGTTGATAAAAGTTATGAATTCCATAAAATATGTGGTTAGAAATTATTTCTTGAAATTGACTTAATTTTTTTTTTTTTTTTAAACCAAACAATGGTTTTGTAAGTAATAACTAGAAATATGGTTTACAATAATGAAATTCTAAGTATCTAGTCGAATCACACATTTCATAAAATTCATAATTTTTAAACCACACATTTCATTTAATTTTATCAAAATTTAGCATCTGTTTATTTCTCATTTTTCATTCATAAAAATGAAAAATATGACTGTTATCCATCACATCAAGCCATCAATTTTGAATTTATATCTCTTGTATGGGGTCCAATAACGATTATATTTTTTATTTTCATTTTACAATAATGAGAATTAAACGGACCCTGCTAAAAATCTGATTTTTATTTACACCAACACGAGCTTATACTAACTAAATTATTTTAACTTTATTTCACAGTTAAATTACCAATTAGAATATTCTCAGCTCACTGGACCGCTGAATTTATTGAAGGATTGTACCCAAAAAAAAAAAAAAAAGAGAAACGCATAAGAATTACATTTTGATTGAGTATCTTACATCTTGATTTTTCCTCTGAATCTCTGATCTCCCTAACAAAATTAGTCAAAATGTCAAAAAAGGAAATATAATTCTTGGAAAAACAGAGAAAACGAGTATAATTAGTTTTACCAATTTAGATAGCATGTTGTTCTCTTCTTCCCTCAGTAGGAGACGAGTCCTTATTTTGGTACTACTTTTAATTATTACTAAAATTAACTCCCCAAATTTCCCTTCACTTCACTGTTTTTTTCTGATCTGAAGCAATCAACCAAAACCCAGCTGTGCCTTTGCGCTGCAAGCAACTATTAGATCTTCTGCATAAAATCTGAAACCTGAAAAAAATCCCATTTCATGAGATTTATTGTTTGCTTTTTCTACCGTAAGATTCCGCAAGGCTAGGAATTTTACTGAACCAGGAGTTGGAGCTGCGAAGGGGAAGAAACCCATTTCTTTAACCCAGTTTTTTTAATTGTTGAAGCGGTATATAATGAAATTGTGATAGTTTGGATTTTGGAGTTCATTTGGGAGGGGTTTAGATGGCGGCGTCGGAAGTGGTTGTGGCTGCTGCGACGTCGGGTTCGTACAAGGGGATGTCATCTGAAAACATTAAGGGGTTGGTGCTGGCAATGTCGTCCAGCGTCTTCATTGGTGCCAGTTTCATCGTTAAGAAAAAGGGATTAAAGAAAGCTGGCGCCTCTGGCATTAGGGCAGGTAATTGCATATTCTCTTTATTGCGGCTATTTTAATCGTTTTAATTTCAGTTGTGGAAATGTGGATAATTGAGGTTACCTAGTTGTTTGATATCTTATTTTAATACACGAAGGAATTTTGTTGTAGGATGAAAAGAAACTGCTGCCCTTATTATTTGATTGTGTTTAGTTGTTGAGATCTTGGGTTTTCTAGTGTCATTTGAGAAAAGTTGATTGTATCTATTAATGTGTTTAGAGCATTTGTTTGGAAAATGCAATCTGGTGGGAATTTGCTTTAGAAAGATAGTTTGATTGATAATTTAGGCGTTTAGTCTGAAAAGGAGTTGTTTCCTTTATTTAACAAGACGTGCTAAATGGTAAACTTCCACTCTTACGGTATATACATGTCTTTTGAAGTGCTACATTAGTCTTTTTCCTGTAGTGATTTGTGGAGTGGCATAGAAAGTTTTTTTTGAGCACCATGATTCTGCACTCTATCATTATTCATTACCTAATTGTTAGTCTAATTGAGGCATACACGATTCTTAAATGTTCATGACTGAACACAAACTTTTGTTTGAAAACCCAATGCCCTAATCCGTTCCTCAGTTATACAAGTCAGGGTCTGCAGTGGCTTTTGTATCAAGCTTGCCTTGACCTCTTGCATCAATTCTGGATATTGATCAAATTGATAGATATTTTCCCCCAAGTTAAAGGAAATACATTAACACTTTTATCATCTGTTGAATTATTATATCTACTCACTTTAAGGGTCCCTTTGATTGCAATAATAGAATTTGGGTGGAAAGAAAATGAATTCTAGGGAATTGAATTATCTATAACTTGTTTTACTGGGAATTGTCAATTAATTGCGTTTGATTAGTATAATTTTTCACCTAGAAAATATTGAAATTTTGGATCTTCTGGTATTCGTTTGGCTTTGTTTTCCATGAAAATTATCCATTAAAGTGATAGAATTTATTACAATTGGGGATATAATTTGTTTCCATTGCCAAAAAATTAAAAAAAAATAAAAATAATAATAATAATAATAATAATAATAATAAAAGTTGCCTAAAAAAACTTTGGTGGGAAAAGCTTTTCCTCAAAAACCAAGAAAATGTGAGTATGTGGGTGAAAGATGGGAAATCAATTCCATGGAAAATTTGGGCAATCAAACATGCAAAAATATGGAAATGAAATTTAATTTTCATCTTCCATGGAATTGAAGTGCAATCAAACAGGACCTAAATTTGATAATTGGATACCATGCGAGTCCATCATAATGTATCATCAAGTGGCTTTTATATTTATCAGTTTATAATGCAGTAGCTATTAGCTAGTAAGGTTACATTGAATAGCTTTTAATTATGGTCTGATGTTCTTTGCCTCACAAGCCAAAGGTATGTACCAAAGACTTTTACCAAATCTAATGTAGCTCCCATTCTTCAAATTCTTTAGGCTATATTTCTCATTAAATAAAGCACCTAGAAGTTATGAGTAGAATTTATATGCTTAGGAGTTTGTTGTATACCCTCTAATTTCCTACAACTTTCACTATTGCTTGTAAATTCTGTTGTGATTATAATCATGTTCTCCTTATTTCTGTCGTGGGATATAAACATGCTTTCTGTTGTGATTATAATCATGTTCTCCTTATTTCTGTTGTGGGATATGACCATGCTTAGTTATTCCTTAGGTTGTTCCCTCCGTTTCTATGTAATATATTAGGTTCTGTTTTTATCAAGCCTTTAATATTTCTTTTATTTGTACCTTTCACCTCAGGGGTTGGAGGATATTCATACCTATACGAGCCACTGTGGTGGGTGGGCATGATAACAAGTAGGTTATTTATTTCTGTTTGTTTCTAAACATTGTAAATCTAGTGTGAGCTACACTATGACCATTTTTTAAAAAAATAATGTTATATCACCTCGCACTATATAAGATGATTTATCCGGGGTCCTTCCCCTTGATACTGTGCGATAAGTTTTTTTTTTTTGTCTAATTTTACTGAAGCTAAAAGATTTATGGGTGCTTACTGTTGATGTAGTGGTTGTTGGAGAAATTGCCAATTTTGCAGCTTATGCATTTGCACCTGCAATTCTGGTCACTCCTCTTGGTGCTCTCAGCATTATTATCAGGTAATGTATCATTTTTGAGACACCTAATTAAATATGATTTTCACTTTTGACTACTGATCAGTGACCACCATGCATGTCCAGCAGCGCTGTACTTGCTCACATTATTTTACGAGAGAAGCTACACATTTTTGGAATTCTTGGTTGTGCTCTATGCGTTGTGGGTTCCACCACAATTGTTCTACATGCTCCACAGGAGCGTGAGATTGAATCTGTAAAAGAAGTATGGGATCTTGCTACTGAGCCAGGTAAACCTATTTGTACTCCAAACCATTTGTCTTATCGTACTACAGTATCCTCATAAACCATTTAATTGGTATCATGTTTTGTGGTTCTATTTTTTACAACTACCTGCTCGCCTTAATGACCAAGTATCTCTGCTGCAGCTTTTCTCTTTTATGCAGCTCTGGTGATAGCTGTTGTGTTAGTCCTAATATTTCACTATGTCCCACGATATGGACAGACGCATATAATGTTCTACATCGGTGTTTGTTCACTAGTTGGTTCTTTAACGGTAGGTAATGTTATTATTGATAATTTGGTTCCTCGCTCCATGAAAAAAATTATGGTTGTTCTGTATGAATTTAACGTTGTGTGGAATGCCCTGGCAGGTCATGAGTGTCAAAGCACTAGGAATTGCATTGAAGGTAACATTATCGGGAATGAACCAGCTGATTTATCCCCAGACATGGACCTTTGCCTTGGTTGTCACTGTTTGTGTGCTTACCCAAATGAATTATTTGAACAAGGTGAAGAATGATTTTTTGAGTCATGATTATTTATTTACCCTGCTGATGATTAGTGAAATTAGCTTTGAACTTGCACTTCAATTTTTATTGAGAAGTACAAAACGTGGCCACTACAAAGACAGTTTAAGGCCTTAGGCGAACAGCCAATAAGACAGCAGTGCTAGACACCTGGGAATTTTCCACTCAATTGGCTCAAATATATTATTCATCAATAGGAACTCATTTATTTTTTATCTCTCAAGTCATAGGATGCCCATATGCTTGAGGATCAAAGTGAGGCACAGCTTCAATCTGTTACAGAATAAATTTGTCTCGTTAGATACGGAGAGAATAATCTATACTTGTATTCATTTCATTTTAGACTTGTAGACATGAACATATATTTGGTGCTTCGGCTTTAAATTTTTGGTGGATTATATTTTTTCATAGATCTATACTGTTTTCTTTCATCCCTGTCTCTATTTTCATGTATCCAGTGAATCTTGAATGCAGGCTCTTGACACATTCAACACTGCTGTTGTTTCACCGATTTACTATGTTATGTTTACATCCTTGACTATATTGGCAAGTGTGATCATGTTCAAGGTATTCTTGCTTCTGATCAGGTGCTTTTGTCTTACTAGTCTTCCATTATTAAATAATATTCTAGAAAGGATGGAACTCGTTCTCACAAATAGGATTCTTGAATATTTCATCTATGGTGAGAAACCGAGTATCTGAATCTCTGTGGAACTTTAAATTTCCTTGATAGTGAGGTACGCTTCTATATGGCAGAATACCCATTCCTTTTCTTCAGATATACCCATTCCTTCTTCTTCTTCTTCTTCTTCTTCTTCTTCTTTTTGGGTGGGTGGGATTTAAATACATGACTAGTGGTGCATATATGACCAATAGTAATGAAGGTCGTGTTTCTTGACACAATTCATTACCCTTGTAGTACATGCTTTTAGTGCGTATCCCACACAATTCATTACCCTTGTAGTACATGCTTTTAGTGCGTATCCCACCATTTAAGTTTACTTGTTCCTTTTCTCTGATATGATTAGAACTTGATTTGTGGCAAAGCATGGAAGTAACCATCGCTGCTAGAGTATTTTGTTGATTGTTCTTAAAGATTTCGTTTATCATCCCTCGTTTGAGAATGATCTCAAGTTTGCTTATATGGACAGGACTGGGATAGACAGAATCCTACCCAGATTGTCACCGAAATGTGTGGGTTTGTGACGATCCTTTCTGGAACCTTTCTCCTTCACAAAACGAAAGACATGGCTGATGGTATGTGCTATATTCTTTCTTGTAAGCTTTACAGTGGCTGATACTTCTCACCCCCTGCCCAAACAAAAAATAAAAAGTGGAATAGTTGTGTGTTTGGGAAAGCTGGCAAGCGTTAAAAGCTTGTAGGCTCGGTGCCCTTAAGCTGTTGGAGGGCTTTGTATTGCTTATAAATTCAACAGATGGGCGACTCAAGTGCTTAAACTCAAAAAGTTATGCTACCCAGTTTCTAAAATTCCCTTCTATTTATAAGCACTTCTAGTTTGTCTATTCCATAAAAGCTTACAGCTTCAATGGGGCTTATAAGCATTTCACCATTTTTGTTACTCAAGTAACTATTCTAACGCAGGTTCGGTTGTGCATTTGCGACTTCCCAAGCATGGTGATGAGGAACATGGTTTTGGTCAAGAAGGTATCCCACTAAAACGGCAGGAATCTTCAAGAGCAACATAACGTACGTTTTCCCCCCTCTTCTGTTTTGGTCAAGTGGACGGTCCCTCAAAACAAGATCTTTGGGCAAGAGAGACCGCCATCTGTAATTGTACTTTATCAAATACTGGATATATATACCCATCGACCTTTTTGTATACAGTAGAAAGGAGAGAATGAGTTTCTTGAAATCTACTATTTCCAGTCTGCAGTTGTATACATTTTTGATCAGCATCTCTGTACCAAGGCTCAATAGATAACTTCAAATCAAAATCCAGTTCGATGGTACTTGATTTTCACATTTGTTTTTATATTCTGTATTCTGGGCTACATGTATTTTGAATTATGAGGTGTCCTTGTTTCATTCAAAAACTGAAAGGAAGATAGCGTAGAATTCCGGCTGAAGCCTCTTATATTTCGAAAAAAATAAAGGAGAATGCTACTTGCAACTTTTCCCTTACCCTTTAGTTTACTCTTTTTTGTCATTTTGTGAACGTTTTGTCTATTTTACCATTATCTCTATATTTTAATTGTTTTCCGCTTTTTAACCCCATAATTGGTATCAGAGCCTAGTAACGAAACTAAAGAAAAATTTAAAATGAATAGAAAAGATAAAATGATTTTAGAAGAATTACAAAATATTAATATTTTAACTAATATTAATCGAATTAAATTACAAGAATTAGCAACAAATTTAAGTATTAAATATAAATCTCTAAGTAAAGAGATGAAACAAGTAAATAGTCCTCAATATTTAGCAGAAATAAAAAATAAAGGATTACAAATATTAGTAGATGAATTTTCTGAAAATGAAGAAGAAGATATTATTGTAAATCAATTTTTAGAACAATATAATAATTTTGCTCAACCTTTAGGAGAAACGGATATTTTAAATCAAGATGTTGTAACTCATATTAAAAATATCGAGTCTAATTTGAAAATTGTGAATGACAATATTAAAATAGGACCAAAAATTCTATATAAACAAATTGAATCTAAATTTAAAGAATCAAAATTTAAGGATTCTTATACTTCAATTGAACCACTTTTACCAACATATGTTATAGAAGAATTAGAAACTAAATTCTATGAAGTCACAGGAGAAGAATTAGAAGCTTATAAACAGAGTCTAGAACAATTAGCTATTCAAACTGAGAATATTTATATAAATGATCCACCTAAAGAAGAAACCACCGAAATTAATACTCCACTTTTAAATCAACAAGTTGAAACACAAACATTAGTTGGAGAAACAAGTAGAATTAATGATTGGACTCAAATCGAGTCTGATGACTGGAATTTTGAATGGATAAAAGAACATGGAATAACAGAAGAATGAGAAAATTACAATTTTAGAAAATGAGTTAGAACTACATCAACCGAGCCCATACACCTTAGGGATAATAATCCAATTAAATTATTTACTGAACAAATTCTTACAACAGGAATATGGTTAGATGTTGATGATAACAATAATAAAAGGGAAATTATTGACTCATGGGCAAAAGCTACTGATTTAGCGGGTTGCTTTTCATAAATGGAATACCACTCAAGCATACAACTTTATAATTCACACCTTTAGAGGAATTACTTCAGATATTTGGAGAAGAATTTCTGAAGAAACTAAAAATCAAATTAAATATGAAGAAAAATCTACAACTACTATAGATAGCAATGAAAGCTTAGATGCTGAAAACTTTAAGAAAATTTTAAAACGAATGGAAAATTTCTTTAGACACTTACTCTTAGGAGAAGTTATACCAGAAACTAAAATAGATATGATCACTCAAGAAGCCTTACAAGCAGAAAGAGAAATTGAATTATTAAAAATTTGTGATATGTGTGAATTAAACGAATATACTAAGAAATTCGAAAAGATATACATCAAAGCATCTAAATCCATAAAAGAATGGAATCTATCAGAAGAAGATAAAAAACTACTTAATAGATATTTTCTTAAACTACCTTGGTCATGGGGTCAGAAATTATTTGAAGATTACCAAACTTATTGGAATAAGATAGAATGGGAAGATCCTAATCATAGAGCTGATACCTTAGGAATGAGAACTTCATTCGCTAAAAGAAAAATATCAGAATGGTGTAGAAAAAGTCTGTATCAACACCTATTTAGGAAACATGGTAAGAAAGCAAGTTTATGTTGCTATGGAGAGATAGCAACAGTACCACAATTTGGTTGTCACAAACAATCTAAGAAACCATACTATAAAAAGAAATTTAAGAAATATCTTAAACCTTGGAAGAGAAATAAAGGATTTAAGAGCCACAAGAAATATTTCAAGAAGAAAAAATCTTGGAAAAAGGAATATAACCAACATAAGAAACCTCAAAAGAACTCTAAAAAAGAATTTTATAAAAAATGTAAATGTTTTACATGCAATGAAATAGGGCACATATCCCCCAACTGTCCTAATAGAAATAAAAGAGAAAATGTTAAAGCCATTAGATTAATGGAAGAAATAGAATCTGACTCAGATTATGAAATAATCGAAGACTTAGACGAATTATCTAAACAGACTCAATCTATGAGCTTGATATAGAAGAAATTTAAGAACCAGAATGTGAACAAATTTACATGAATCAAGAAATTATGGAAACCATTGAGAATACTTTAGATAATGAAAAAGGAACTTCACAAACAGTTATGTTTGATGAAGAAAGATATGGAGCCATAAAAGAAAAACAAATATCTTTAAAAAATAAAGATGTTTTTGTACGACCAATATTACCTTGATTTAACAAAACCATATATATTGCCAAATATGATGAAGTACTTATTAACATCGAAAATGTTAAAGGTAACACTACTATACCTCTAATAACCAGAGAATGGGTTAATAAAGAATTAGCTAAAATAAAACCCTCAACTAGAGAAAGATTAAAAAATATCGTGATTGGAGGAGTACAAATCATGATTAAAGGATACTTTAGAGAAGGAATGGATATTCCTATACAAATGTACTTGATGGATAACATAATACTTCATGATCATATGGATGCTTTATTAGAAGTTGTATCTGGAAATCTAGTGTATAAGAAAATTATATTTACTATAAGACATGGATTTGCCATGTCTTTATTAGATGAAAACTTAAGTCTAGGATTAAATCTATATCATAAAATTGATAGATTAATTATGCCATCAAAAAGTAAAGCAGTAATTTTACATTGTAAAGCTTTATATGCTTTTACTACTACGCACCAAAAAGAAATCAATAAAGTCTCAGGAGATTTCATACAAATCCATGAAGACTTTAAAGATCTAGCGCAATTTACACCGCCAAGAATGTTAAGTAATAATAACATTTCATTACCACAAGACATATTGCTTGATTTTCATCAGCAATCTAGAAGAATAGACAATAATGTAGGAAATCAAGGATTAGTCACCTTAAATACCTCTGGACAACTTCTTGTTAGAATGCCTAGTAGAAGAATAGAAAGAAGTATCAGTACTAGAGAACTCTCAAGCTCTAGTAGACTTTCTACAAGTAGAAATTATCCAATAATGCCTAGAAATAGTATTGATATTGACCTTAGAAGGTGTGAGGAAGATAATTTCCTTATCCTAACAAAATATATCAATAATCAAAATAAATACGAAGAAATTATAGCCCTTGTTAATACAGGAGCTAGTACTAGTCACATAAGAGCAGACTTAGTAGAACATTTAACAGAAGAGAATTTACCACAAGGAATAACTCTTACTGATTATCACGGAATTAAATACGAAATTAAAACATTTGTTAATCTCGAACTAAGTTTCACAGACATAGAAGGAGAACAATTTAAATTAAACCTTAAAATCCATAAAGATTATAGAAAAGGAAAAGATACTAGTCCAATATTACTTGGAATGAACTTTCTTGAGAAAGTCTCACCATTTCATATACAAAAGAATACTCTACAAATAATTATAGAAGGTAAACAAAAAATGATTCCTAGAATTACTAAAAACAAGGAACCAATTTATATGATACAGGGAATTAGATCAATCAAAACTAGTATACTTAGTCCATATATTGAGATAACTCTCAATTTACTAGATTATTGTATGATAAAATTCCATGTCATAATTGATACCAGATCAGATATTTGTCTATGTAAAAGAAATGTGTTCCCAGAACATTATTATAAAAGAGATTATAAGAAAATAACTTATGGTCAAACAGCCAGTGATATTGTTGACATCTATAGAGATTTTGTAGAAAATGTTCCTATCATTATAGGAAATAGAGAATGTTTTATTCCACGAATTTATGCAACAGATAAAATTGGATGTGATATCCTTTTAGGAGAAAATTTTATCTATACATATAGTCCATTTGCACAATATAAAGATAGTTTTGAATTCACTACACCTTGTAATCACAAAATAAAAACACCAAAAATTTATAAAGCTATCGGAATTGCACATCAACCAATTCACCATAGACCTAGACATCAGAGTTCTGCAGGTAATTGTGGTGGATGTTATACAGAAATTAATCAAAAACAAAAAATTCCAGTATTAAGAATTGAAAATTTAGAAGAAGAATTAGAAAATGTTAAATTAGAATTAAGAGAATGTTATCATGAGCATCCTCTAGCAAAATGGGATAAAGATAAACTTATGGCAACCATTGAACTAAAAAACTCAGATGCTAAGATATCAGGAAAACAATTTCCTTATATCAAAGAAGATAAAAAAGAATTTGAAATACAAATTAAAGAACTCTTACAATTAGGAGTGATAAAAGAATCAACTAGTCCATATAATAGTCCAGCATTTATGGTCAGAAATCATAGTGAAATCAAAAGAGGAAAAACTAGAATGGTAATTGATTATAGAGACCTAAATTCTAAAATAATACCAAATAGCTATAAACTACCAATAAAAGATTTGTTAATAAAACAAATACAATGAAGTAAAACATATTCTAAATTTGATTGTAAATCAGGATATTGGCAAATAAAACTAGATGAAGTCTCAAAGCCTTTAACTAGTTTTACTACACCTAATCCATTAGGACAATTCGAATGGAATGTTATGCCATTTGGATTAATGAATGCACCTGCAATATTCCAAAAAAGAATGGATAAAATTATTAGACCAATAAAGACTTTCTGCATTGTTTATGTAGATGATATTCTTATTCCTAGTAAAAATTTAAAAGAACATATTGAATATCTTAAGAAATTCAACTATATTGCTAATAAGTATGGATTAGCCTTATCAGAAAGAAAAGCAGAAATAGCTAAAATTGAAATTGAATTCTTAGGATATATTTTTACAGAAGAAAAAATACTTCAACAACCTCATATTGGTAAGAAAATTATAGAGTGATTAGAGATGAGAAAGAACTACAAAGTTTTATCGGATTAATAAATTATTCCGAAAAATTTATAAAAAATTGTGTTAAATATAAAGTCCACTTTACCAAAAAACTTAAAAAATGAGTTGTATGGGAATGGATACAAGAAGATGTAGAAATGGTAAACAAAATTAAGAAAATATGTGAAAATCTACCTGAATTAAATATTCCAAATGAAGAAGATTTCTTTATTTTAGAAACTGATACTTCTCTATTACACTGGAGAGCAATACTTAAAAGAAAAGAAAATCATAAAGAGTTTCTTCGTAGTCCATTGTGTAAATGTCCAGAAGAACTGGTTGCTTATACTTCAGGCACATTCAACGATGTCGAAACCAGGTATGATATTAATCGTAAAGAATGTTTAGCAGTTAAGAAAGGAGTAGCAAAATTTGAACCATACTTGCTACCTAGAAAATTTCTTATTAGAACAGATAATACTCAGGTAAAACCATTATTAACAAATAAACTTGGAACAAGTGCAGCCGAAAGACCACTTATTAGAATGCAAATGTGGTTTGCACCATTTAAATTTGATATTATCCATATTAAAGGAAAAGACTATTTCATTCCAGATTTCTTAACCAGGAATGGAGCAAATCAAGAAGGAGCTCGAAGCATTGAAATTCGAGACGAACATAAAAATTGTTGCAATAGAGTCCAGGATAATGTTGATGGAAATGGCTGCTGTCAAACCGATATCTGAGAAAGCCAACAAGGCTATATTATCTGAAGGCCCTAGTGCCAATAATTCTGAAGGCATTTGTGCCAATATTGAACCAGAAGTATTGAAGCTTCATAAACTTTCAGTTAGAGAGAATACTACTTTGTTTCCCTCACAGGAGAAAATATTTACAAATGATAGTATCTCCATACCAGAGCTTAATAGCTCAAATATCATCAAAGCCTGTAACACTCATGATGTTATGGACATCAAAAATAAAGACGATTTTATACTAGCATGTGTATTGTTCAATCTAGCCTGTTGCTGGTTCACCAGTCTAGGAGGATGGATGAAAACGCTAACATATGGAACCTACAACAAAGTTAACCTTTATCCAGGAGCCCCAGCTTATTGGGTTCGTGCTCTTTACAAAATGGGAAATATAATTTGTATTTACCCATCGAAATCTTTAAAAGAAATTTCTTTGTTACCAAAAGAAGTAGTCCGAGCTATTGAAAGGTATTGCCAAGTTCTTAAACATAAGAACATATATATCAGGTTTTTCTCTGCCTGTCCCGAATGGGATAATAAAGAAGATAGGCTACTGCCAGTTAGCCATGTCATAAGGATTGCCACTACTTCCAAACATTTTCAGCCTGAGAAGAGTGAAGTCCATGAAACTACACCAGAAGATGTCATCAAGATGACGACCTTCCGTAGAGCCAGGGATATAAGGAGCAATTTGAGCATATCCAGAAAGTTATTGAAGAAAATCAGAATATTTGGGTGTATGAATCAGAAGACCACTTGATTTACAGTAAGGCTGTAGCACCCACTAAACAAGGAGATTGGCACTATCTTGATTTATGGTGTGATCATATTTTTGGAGGTGACGCTAGTGGGACACAGAAGACAAAAAATGAGCTGTGTAAACAGTTTTGGCTTTATCCAAACCATAAGTGTGAGTTCTGTAGCAATGAAGAAGATAGCTCACCAATCTCACTAGATCCAGAGGAATTTCCGGATGAGTGGTTTGAATCTCATATGGAAAAGTAGAGGACCCCCTTTATCACTACTTTATCAGATTTACTTTGATAAAGAAAAACTGTGGGGTTTCACCTCAATAATTTTCCATATTAAGACGAGGGACTTTAGGCCACGGTGAGATTCTCATTGTCTTACACAGTAACACCACAATAATGAAGTACCGCTGGAGAACTTTCTGTGTCTATAAAAGGAAGATTAATTCTCAGAAGAAGGCATCACATCCTTAAGCAAAAAACTATCTTTCTCTCTAGTTTTTCGAATCTTGTAACCATTTCAGTTTCTCTCTTTCATTTTGAAGCTTGTAATAAGGTAATCTCTATGGAGTTCTAATCTCTTTAGAGAAAGTACCAAGAGTGTAGCCGAAATATATATGTATACTCTTATATAAGAGATATTAGTGTGATGTGTTTATGAAATCCAAGTTGTTTGAAAATACTGTCTTTCTATTCTTGTTGTTTTCTTAAAAACTCTTATCTTACTTATACTTCAACGGTGAGAACCTTGAGGGTTGTGCAAATATCTTGTTGCCATTTAGCTGTGTGTTGGCGTTTGAGGCGTTGTTAGAGAAAGCCATTAGAACCCTATTACCTTTCAAGGTGATGTTTTAACAATGAGTTGAAAGGAAAACTGTGATTCCGTGTGATCCATTGTGAGATATGCAAAAGAGTCGAGAGAAAAAATAATAAGAGTGCTGAAGTCGTGTTGGACCATAACCCACTTTCTTAAACTTAAATAACATCGATCACTTATATCTGAGTATACAAACATACGGAAGCAAGCTCGAGGGAAATCTCGTTGATAATATTCTGTATTTACCTTCTGCTTCAATACTGTAAGATCTTTCTTATTTATGTTAAATACTTGTATTAATATTTGCACTTATTCTATTTATGAAGTTTTAGTTACTATTATTCAGTGTTTAGAAATTGATTGCGAAAGGAAAAGAGAAGAAATTAAATCATTTTATACTGTGCTTGATTATTTTCTGAAAAATAGTAGAAATATACCTGTACCTTTATAGTTTACAGAAAATATAATCAGAATTAATAAAGAAATTAATAAATTAGAAAATAAAATTAGAATATTAAACGATTGTTTTAATAAAAAATATATTGATAAATACGAGCATAATTGGCTTTTCCATTTATTAGGAGAAATAAACCAAATTTATCCTATATTAGGAATAGAAAACATTGACTTGACTAAAAGATAGAGGAAGGATATTTAAGTCTTTTTGTCAGGAAGTGTAATCCAAAGTGTAAGCCAGCAAGTACGAATAGCAAGGTCCAAAAATAAAAAGTAGAGCCATTAATCCCGATCCCTCCCAACATGATACGTCTTAGAGAAGGCATAAGAATCAATCTTGTGTTCCACACTTTGAGAGTGATGCACTGACATTCAATGCCCTCGTGAAACAAATAAACATACAATTAAGATGTCATTTGAGTTAAAATTACTGTTTGAACTTTGACTGACGATTTTATGAACGGAATGCGTGAAATGGACCAACGCTGTAATTATATACGAAGGTTTGGGACTTCGACCGCAAAAATTAAAGGTTTGGGTGTAATCTACATCAAAATGAAAGGTTTGGGACCAGCGTTGCAATTTTTTCGGGTCAAAATTACTGTTGAAACGTTGACTGACGGTTTTATGGACGGAATTAAAGGCTTGGGACCAACGCTGCAACTGCATATAAAGGTTTGGGACTTCTGTCGCAAAAATAAAAGGTTTGGGTAATGAAAGGTTTGGGACCACGGCCGCAATTTTCCCCATTTATTTATTACAAAACTTTGCATAACCTAACGTGGGAACCCACCAAATAAAAAGAACAAAAAATTGCTATCATCTTCTCTGTGAAGTACTCCTACATTTTGGAAGGCTGTTAAATCATTCAAGTCCCAGATGCTTAATACACATCAGGGTTGACATATTTTTTATCCCAAAAATTTGAGAGATGAAAATTCATGTCTTTGGCCTGAATATGTTCCAAAGGTTTGCTTGTTTATTTGCTTTAGAAGGCCAGATACTGATGCACAATGTGTCGACTTATATTCGCATTGCTCGCAGCAAGATTGCAGCATTTGGATGACTCTTACACACCTGTGCTAAGCAAACAAGAACGTTAATATATTATCAGCCAGCAATCGGCCACAGTAAAAAACAACCTAAAGCCATCATCAGCTAACAACAAAAACCAGTCAGTGTTATCCAGTTTCAAAGATCAAATCAAAATCTGCTCAAGATATCTCTGCGCATTTAACCAAATAATTGTACTGATCGTACTGTAGACACCCGAGTATATTAAGAAACAGACAGAATCATAATTCATAAAATGCCTCTCTAGTAAGTAGTAACCCTCGGCACTGAAATAAAACAAACTATGTATTGATAATGCTCTCTAAATGTTTGATTCACACGCTGTTCAACAGAAAAGCAGCTTAAATGACATAAGAAGAGAAATAAGTGTCTACAAAAGCTTCTGAAGTTACTCTAGCTGTCGTAGAGAATGCTTGGCACTGCTCTTATTTAAACCCATTACCTTGAGTCCCATCAAAGAAATTATTTTTGCAATCTGTTGTATACCAATAACTCATTTAAATAATTATGAAAATGTGCAGAAGCTTAATACATGGAGTTTTGAGTCACCATACTAGGCAACTCTTCACTTAAACTATGTCATCTCCTTTTACACTAGTCTTTCCAATTTATGCTATTGGAATCAGTCTAATACTTCTTCTAGTTATTATTCTCCAGTAAATTTACAGACATTTAATTTGATATGTGGATCTTGATCACGTTGAGGATTAAACCACATACCGAACCAAAGCAAATTGCCCCTCCTTCCTTGAAGTTCGTCGAAAATTAAAATTGTTCAATATCAGGTACATCTGTGGAGTAGCTCTCCCTTTGCCTCCCAACAGTAGGATGAGAAAGATCTAACATACTACTTTGATGCAAGATTGTTGGATTCCATATTTCTTTAGGAAAAATGAAATTGGAATAGATAAAACATAATGTCTTGAAGATACATTTTCTGTCACCTGGCTTCATTGACTAACAAAGATTCTTTTGCGATGGCTGACAACATGAGTGGACTTTATGGGAAGGGCAACTCTAAAGAGCATTAAGGCAATAGTATTCTCAATCATCACGGTTGTTAAAGTTCACAATAGGGCAAGTGGTAAAGGAGTCAGAAAATATGAGCCGATAACCTGGGATGATATGCCATATTACAAAAGGAGTTATACAAGTGTTGATATCAAAAAAATAAGCCTATCCTGCAAACACAACTCCCTATGCGAAGCCTGAAAGCGCGAAGGAAGCTAAGACTCGCAAAAGAGGGAAGGCGAACCATCCCCTATATGGTGGGAAAAATCCTTATTTTAATACATATGGGTAAATCTAAAAAGCATGACTTCTAAATAAATCGAGTAATACGTGAATACATAATATAATTAGTTATCAACCCACCACTGAACATTCCCAAGCAGGAGGGTCACTAGGAGTTAGTCACAGAGTACCTCCTCGCATTCCACGTTCCTATGAGTGCCATCATATGGAATGATAGGGTGTAGCAACTCGCAGGCGCCTGAGAAAACTTATTCAGCTTCATCAGGTTTATACCTTGGTTATTCTGGAGCCTATGATTTTGGAGAAGAGGTTTGATTTTGTTCGTCGTTATCTACATTTCGACACTGGGGTTCAGAATGAGTCGAATAAGATTTGGATATTCTGGAATGTGGGTACTACCGTTACTGTTATTGATGATCATATCTAGTTCCTACATGTCAGAGTTGTGGATCCTAGACTAGCACGACCTATTTACTTGACTTCTGTTTATGCTGCTTGTTAGGCCTATGTTAGGAGGGACTTGTGGGCGGGTCTTCACCACATTTCCCTCTCTATGGATGATCATTGGCTTGTTGGAGTTGACTTTAACGTCATCACACATGATGGTGAGCGTACTGATCATAGTCGTCAAGATCGTGGTTCTACTGATTTTTCTGATATGATGTTGGACTGTGGCTTAGAGGATGCTGGCTTTTACGGGTCTCGGTTTACAGACGAATGGCGGGGTTAGTAAGAGATTGGATAGAGTTTTGATTAACTCTTTTGCTACAGATTTTTGTAGATAGCTTACCGTGACTCATCTGAATAGTACTTCGTCTGATCACTCACCTCTACTTTTACAGTGGATTTCTGATGATGATTCAGGTCCTAGACCATTTAGATTCCTCAATGTTTGGACCAAACATCATGACTTCTCAGCCTTCGTTTCTCAAAAGTGGTCACTCCCTGCTCGTCTTACAGGAATGGCTGCCCTATGGGAGAAGTTCTTTAAGTTGAAATAGGGACTAAGGTGGTGGAATCGACGGGTATTTGGTGATGTGCTCCAGAAAGTTAGAGACGCTGAGGAGAAAGTTAACCAGGCAGAGATTGATTTTGAGGTTAATCCTACACCGGAGCACCGTGACTCACTTCATCATGCACAGGCTTATTTGAACCTGACCTTAGCTATTGAGGAGGGTTTTTGGAAGCAAAAGGCCAGCTCTCGTTGGGTATGTGAAGGAGATCATAACACCAGATACTTTCATTCGCTGGTACAGGGACGACGAATCAAATCTCGTATCAGGACCATTACGACTCAGGCAAGGGAAGTTCTTACCACTCCAGCGGATATTCAGAGCTCGGCAATCAATTCTTTCCAGGAATTATTATCGGCTCTTTTACAACCTCTAGAGTATATTCGTCATAATGTCATACCTAGGATACTGACGGAGGCAGACAATATGACGTTAAATCGTCTCCCTTTAATTGATGAGGTATGGGAGGCTATTTTCAGTATTGATGCTGATAGTGCAGCGGACCCTGATGGATTTTCGTCATTGTTCTACCAACATTGTTGGGATATTATACATGATGATGTATACAGTGCAATCATTGATTTCTTTGAGGGTGGTCATTTGCCGAGAGGATTGCTGCTACATTTATTATTTTGCTTCCGAAGAGGGAAGTGCCTACCAGAAATCTAGACGATTAGGTAATGACAATTGCAAAACCAGGGCATGCTGAAGCACAAGATCCTTTGATAAAGGTGAATATTGGCGACAAAGGGGAAGATCGCCCAACATTTATCAGCCGATGCTTAGCCAAGAGGTTCGTAATAAATTAATCGCTTTATTAAAAGAATATAAGGTTTATTTTGCTTGTGAGTATGAACATATGCCTGGTTTAGATAAGAATTTGGTAGATCATAGATTGCCAACTAAGCCAAATTTTAAACCTCATAAATAACCTCCTAGGTGTTTTGCCCCTAATGTGTTACCTGAGGTAAAGAAAGAAATTGAGCCATTGTTAAAAGCGGGTTTTATTAGGATAGCTAGATATGTTGAATGGTTGTCTAATATTGTGTCAGTGTTAAAAAAGAATGGTAATATAAGGGTGTGCATAGATTTTAGAAATTTAAATTGCACAAAGATGAATATCCAATGCCTACTGTGGATTCATTAGTAGATTCAAGCTAGGACATGTAATGTATTCCTTTATGGATGGATATTCAGGATACAACCAAATCTACATAGTTGAAGAAGATGTATACAAAACTGCATTTAGATGCCCTGGGGCTTTAGGATGCTTTGAATGGGTAGTTATGTCTTTCGGCATGAAAAATGTATGGGCAACTTATAAAAGGGGTAATGAACTTGATTTTTCACGACATGATAGGCAAGTTTGTTGAAGTGTAAGTAGATGATATAGTGATCAAATTTATTAAAGAGGAAGACCATTTTGAACAGTTAAAATGCTCATTTGAGCGAATGAGACAGTACAAATTAAAATTGAATCCTTTGAAGTGTTTATTCGATGTTAATGTAGGGAATTTCCTTGGTTTTCTAGTGTACGAAAGAGAAATTGAACTCGATAAAAATAAAGCGAATGTCATTCTAGAGGCCAAACCACCTAGTAACAAAAAAGAATTGCAAAAGTTTTTAGACAAAGTAAACTTTTTAAGACGCTTTATCTCTAATTGTGCAGGTTGAACGAAAGCTTTTTCCCCTCTTTTAAAGTTGAAAAATCAGGACGAATTTGTCTGGAAGAAAAAGCATCAAAAGGCTTTTGATAGCCTGAAGACCTATTTATCAAGTCCACCAGTGTTAGTGTCACCTATCCCGGGACGGCCAATGAAAGTTTACATATTGGCTGAATAAGAATCGATAGTTGGAATGGTCGCGCAAGAAGAGCAATTTGGTGAAGAAAGGGCGATTTACTATTTGAGTAGACATTTAACGAAATGTGAATGTAATTACTCTGCCATTGAAAAGCTATGTCTTGCTTTATATTTTACATGTACAAAACTAAGGGCTTAGCTACGGTCTGTGACTATTTATTTAATTTCTAAAGAAATTTAGTGAAGTATATGTTTTTTCGCCCTATTTTACACCAAAGGCTAGGCATTTGGACTTTAGCATTATCGAAATTCGAGATACAATATATACCCCAAAAGGCAGTAAAAAATCAAGTATTGGCTAACTTTCTGGCCGATCATCAATGTCTTGACATGCCTAAGGAAATTGAATTGGAGATTGATTCATTTGAAATAAAACATTGGGTTTTATACTTTGATGGATCAAAAACTTCTAGAGGTGCGGGGATAGGAATAGTTTTAATAAATCTTTTAGGGGTTTGTTATAAATTTTCTTTCACTTTGGATAGAATGTGTACTAATAATCAAGCTGAATACGAAGCATTGATTGTAGGCTTAGAGCTGTTAGTAGAAATGGGAATAAAGAATGTAATTATTAGGGGCGATTCCCAATTAGTAATTTACCAATTGATTGATGATTTTAAATGCCAAAGTAATTCTGTTATAAGTCAATATGAAATCGCCCAACAATTATTGGAAGAGTTTGACCAAGTAGAGATTCAATACGTCAATAGGATGTATAATGATTTAACAAACGAATTATCCCAAATGGCTTCAGGGTTTTCAAATGTGCTAAATTTGGAATACACTTGTGAATATAGAGTAATATTGCCCATAATACAAAGGAGGTCGAGCAGGATTGAAATTCATTGCATACAAGATGGAGATGCAATAAGTTGGAGGGTAGAGATTAAAAAGTTCTTGAAAGAACCTAACAAGGAAAGTAGTAGGAAAATGAAGTTACACTCGTTGAATTACATATTGATAGATGATGAGCTATTCAAGAAACGCTCAGATGGTGTATTATTAAAATGTGTGAGTTTGCAAGAGGCCAAACGGTCATGGCTGAAGTACATGAAAGAATATGCAGGGCCCATCAAGCTGGCCAAATGATGAGATGGTTGATTGTTAGAAGTTGATACTTTTAGCTCAAAATTGGAGAATTATGCGTTCAGTATACAAAGAATTGTTTAGCATGGTCTGATATAAAGAGCGCCAGTGAGAGAGATGGCGTCCATTATTAAACATTGGCCATTTAAAGGTTGTGCGATAGACTTGATAGGGAAAATTTATCTTCCATCATCCAGACAACATACATTTATAATAGTTGCAACATATTTCTTTACTAAATAGGTAAAAACAATACCTTTAAAAGAGATCTCTCAAAAAAGTATTATAAACTTTATTCGTGACTACATTATTTATAGATTTGGGATTCCACAAACTTTGATGGTGGATCACGAAACTTCCTTGAATGGAGATCAAGTGAAGGAATTCTTGACCAAGTTTGGAGTTAAGTTGGTAAACTCCACACCTTATTCCGCTCAATCTAATGGACAAGCAGAATCTTCTAATAAGATTCTAAAAAAATATCATAAAGAAAATGATAAATAAAAATGCCAAAAATTGGCACGAATGTTTAAATAAAGCCTTATGGGCTTACAAGACGTCATCATGTTCAAGTACCAAGGCAACCCCTTTTCAACTTACTTATGGACAAGACGTTGTGTTACCTATGGAAATCAACATCCAGTTGATGAGAGTAGGCTTACAAAATAACTTAGGCAATAGCGAGTATGCCGAATCACTAGCCCAAAATTTATTGGAATTGGACGAGTTAAAGTTGGACGTCCTGGACAAATTGCAGGTTTAAAAATGAAGAATGGCTAAATTCTATAACAAAAAAATTATAACCAAATATTTTAACTTGGGTGAGTTGGTCTGGAAGACAATACTCCATTTGGATAGCAAAAATCCAAAGTGTCGTAAATGGTCACCCAATTGGGAGAGACCATATAAAGTGAAAAACGTATTGTCTAATAGAGCCTACCATTTAGAAGATTTAGATTGTACAAAGCATATGAGGTTCATTAATGCAAATATTTAAAGAAAAATGTTCATTCCTTACGGGAAAGTGAACAAATAGATCAATAAGTAAACAATTTATTGGGCACTTATGTCCTAGTAAAATAAGAACGAAGTGTGTTCAAACAACATTTTTCATTAATCAAATATTTGTTACAAACCATAAGATACAAAATACAAAATGTTCAATAAGCCGTAGTTAGAAGCATGCTATTATGGTTCTTCTATCAACTATAAGGAAAATGGTTAATTGGCTTTGGTCACCTTCCTAAATGCATTGCTGCAATGGTTGGCAAACGGTCAAAGAAGCACTCTCAACAAGAAATTGGGTGCTGAGAAGACCTTTATTGACCAAAGAATATTTCATATATCTCCCACACCAAAGAAAATATCAAGATAGATGAAGAAACTGAGAAAAGATTAAGTGATTCATTTCTGTTGAAAAAGGGAAGTTAATCGTTTAAGGGCCAGGTAATGGCGATAAAGTAGTTTTGTGAAGAAAAGGATGAAGATGATAAATCTGTAACAAATACACGATTTTATAAAGTGTGAAGGCAAAAAGACGGAATGCGAATGGCCACTTACATGTGTAGCAACTGAAATTGAAGGCCCCTTGGAATGAAAAATTGGAATACCAAAGGTTTAATTCTGTTTCACAAGGGGATATGTGCATGAACATAGCACGAGGTTAGAGATTCAAAGTCTGGGGGATGTTAATCATAGCACGAGGTTAGTGACTAAAAGTCTGGGGGATGTTAATCACGCTATTTCAAAAATCTATGTAAAGGTCATCACATAAGTCAATAAAATGGTCAATGGTCATTCCATTAAACAAATTTAACGGTCATTATATTATAGCCAATAGTGGCTACACTAATGTGAGTCGTAATCGTCATATAAAAAAAGGGTTCAAAATATATTTACAGCTTGCCCCAAAGAGAACACGTTTATTCTCTAAGCTTCTCACACTCATCACGTTGCTCATCAGAAGCGGTAGATAATTCAGTCACAAGTCCCTCGTCAACGTCCAGCTTAGAATAGCGCTCCAACAAGGACTTCACTCGCTCAACCTCTTGGGAAGTGATACACTTCTTAGCGGCCAATCTAGCCTTACAGTCGTCTATTCTTGCTTGAAGTGCTTTCATCTCTACAGCCAGGCTTATCATCAAAGAGTCCTCAACCACAATTTCAAAGGAGATTTCATGTAAATTGCTTTTGGTCTTCTCAAGCTCTTGAAACAGAGACTCCTTTTCAGTTACAGCATGGATATACTGAGTCTTCTTGGCCTTTAACTCGACATTTCTAGTTAGCAGAGAGCTTATCTCTGAGTGGATAATCTTCAACGTCGGCCTAAAGTTGGATGAAACTTTAAGCGAAGAAAGCTCAAACTCTTGAGCCATTTTGGCACCTAGAAGATCAAATTTTTCTCTTTGGTTGGAAGCGCTGGCCTTGTTGATGTTCATATCCATGAAAGAAATATACTCAAGCACCGACTGCTTGAGAATGTTCATGTTTTCCTCTGAAAAAGCAACAGATGAAACGGAAGGACGAATGGATGAAGAAGAACGAGAAACTTTATTTGCCCTTACTTGTTCACATGAGGCAAACAAATCCTGAATTGAGCGCAAAATGGCATCAGCACCCTGTAAATGAAAATGCAAGTATTTAGCATCCCCATTATAGTAAATGAAGTAAAGATGAAAGATAAAACAAATCCTACCTCATCAGCAGCTTTTGGAAGTTGGGGCATATCATCGGTTAACTTGACCACTTGTGGAGACTTCCCTTTGTGCGGACAAACGAGGCTCTGCCACAACGGGCAGGTCCATAGAAACCTTTGAAAAATTCAAGTAGCAATGAGCAGAAGACCTATAGCACAGTCAAGGGAAAAGACCATAAGATATGTATTATCTTCCGGTTCAACACGTGGGGGTCAGTGCCCTGGGAATGTGGCAGCTCTCCATGAGGCTGTGCAGGTGAAGACTCTGGGACTATGGCTTTTCTTTAGGCAAAGCCCCTATATCAGACAACTTGGATGAAATAGTTTCAGTAGAAGGCGATGGAGCAAGGGCTACTAAAATCAGAGCTTTCGAAGGAGAAGTTAAGCTCTTCTGGAAAAATTCAGGTAAAGCATTAACCTGTGAAGGATTGTTTTTTCATGAATAAATAAGCTCAATTACCTTTCTCCTGATGATGAAAAGAACATCATCATCATCATCACCATCACCATGCAAATTTGGCAAAGCTGAAGCTGGCCTTTTGCGGCTGGAAGTTCCTTTGGTTGTACTAGCTTGAGCAGGAGGAGAAGTAGATGAAGGAGCAATATGTTTAGCGCAAGTAGGTGAAGTGAAATTCTTGATAGACATAGGGGTGGCAAGAATAGAAGAAGTGGAAGAAGTTGTTGGCCGTTCTAGCAAGTGGAGGGCACGGTCAGCGACGAAGCGAATAGCCTATACTTTACAGATGACCAAAATTGTACAAAAAGAGGATGAACGGCAGAAGTAGAGTTGAAAGGCGCTACTGAGAAGCCGGTTGCCAAAAGAGTATTACGGGCATCAATAGCCCGTGCCTCTGTTTTATTAATGGTATGGAAACGATCAATCAAGCTTTTGGAAAAGCAAGGAGGAACCGGCCACGTCTGGCCAAAACCAAGCTCATGAGCAAAAAATTGGGGAGCATATATCTCGACCCCAGCCTTGGCATTTATTCCAGTTAAGATATTATGGAACAGATCTTTCCCAATCAAGAATTGAGCCCAAATGAGCAAGAATGTGCTCACTTCATTCATGGTGGAAGGAGGTCGCACATAAATGGGAATTTGGTGAGCAGGAAAAGGAAAAAATGAAGGGTTTGAATCTAAGTTATGAAAGAATGAAAAAAACGTCCCTATTAGACATAGTTACAGGGCTCAATTGGTTGATGGCCAGCTCATAACAACTGACTGATCGATGAGGAGATGGTAGAGCACCAAGTTGGGTGAAGTATGCTCTCAACCACAACTGAGCGAGCCAAAAAGGCCCACAGCCAGTGGGAGATGCACTATTCCTTAATTGAAATTGGAGGGAAACCATGCCATCTATAAAAGGTGGCTAAAAATAATGAACAGAGATTCAAAGGTCTACCACGCGCTAATTCATGCGCTATGGGTAGATAACTTATAGTAGGTTTCATACTGGGCACACAAATGACATATTTACAAAGCCAAACCTGAAAAAGGCCACACGCTCAGCATGAGAAGGTTCAGCGCTAGAATTATTATAAAGTCCTTGCATACCCGAATAGGACTCAGTAAGTTTTTTATCAAATTTTGGGGCAGTGTCGGTAACCAAAATGCCAGGAAAAATGGTATTGCCCAAGGATGGAAGGTTTACTAGAGCTCCAACGTCCCTCAGGGTAATAGACATTGGGTCAAGGGGGAAAACAAAAATATTGTACTCGGACGACCAAAAACTCAGTGCAATAGGAAAAAGCACCGAGTCATAAATTAGGGGATGGAGAGCGATTTCTGATAAATCAGAATCCTAGCACGATCAGAAATCACCTTGGTAGGGCCATGATTTACAATACGTGCATGACACATACGAAAAGTAGTGTCAGTTTTAGGCCGGGTACGAATACCTTTCTCGCGAATCGGCTTCAGCGGTTGGGAGTTCAGAAAATGAGGGTCTTGAGTGCAAGGGAATAGCTGATCCACCGCCACTTGTCCAACAGATTTAGCATTATTAAACGACGGACCCAGATAAAATTCATGGAGGTCAAAGTTGGTTGGTGAAAGAAAAGTTAAATTTATGTACGGCTTGTTAAGGAGGTTTTGGAAGTCCTCGAGGCTAAGGGAATTGTCAAAAGGGCTTTGTGGAGTAAAGTACAATTTTCGTAAGGGATTGTGAGAAGCGTAGCAGGGAAGCAAGAAGATGAACAGTGATTTCTATAGAGAAAGAAAAGCGCGCGATGAAGTGGCGTGTCCTTTGGTTTATAGGGGTTTCGTGGTGTTACACTTTTCAGGGTGCAGAGGGTTACCGCTAAATGAAAATAATGATTGGGATTATCCGCCTTTTTCGAGAATGCAAGCATTGCCAGAAAATATAAAGGAAGAATATGGCATAAAATTAATACTTGATATTAATTTTTCCATATTTGGGGGTAATTGTTGACATATAAAAATGAGGCTCAATTAAAATGGTCCAAGAAATGGGGCCCACGTAGGGAATTTGAGGGATAAGCCCAAATGAGACCATTATGAAATGTAGTGGAGGCCCATTATCGGAGGACTATTATTGCCCAAGCCTGCAAGACGCCCAGAATCAGAGCGAATGAAGTATCTTACTGTCGCTCAGAGTGACGGTCTCATTTTCGCCCAAGCCTTCGAAACGCCCAATATCTGAGCAAACATAGCGTCCTGTTGTTATTTAAAGCGACGGTTATTGAAGCAGTTATTAAGCAAACTTACCATGTTCCACGATCTAAGAATCTTGGTTGCAAGCAGTTAAAAGAGGGGAGCAATAGCAGCAGTTTAAAAACGACGGTTCCTCGATACGTCAGCCATTATGAAGCAAGTGGATAGTTATAGAGTGACAAGCAGTGTCCAAACGGTTTTACAAGGAAAACTGGCAAGGGAGTATAAAAGGAAAAGGAAGGCATAGAAGAAAGGACCATAATCAATACTTTCAAACAGAGAATATGTAATTTCATTTCTTTTAATTCTTATCGTCAAACTTTCAAGTTACTTTGTATGCTTGTGCCCCTTGGAGGCATTTTGCTTCTTTCCAATTGTAATCTTCATAAATAAAGCACCCCTCGAGACAAAATCTTCATAAATAAAGCACCCCTCATAGAGACTTTGTCTCGAGAGGTTTGTTCCTTACACAATCGTTTGAACAATTTTTTAATTATTAGCGAGGCTCGATAATCCGCGCAAAACAGTTGTATTGAATTCTTTGAGGAATGGTTGGATGTTGTAGAAGAAAATGGAGGAAATACTGGGGAGTAAGTGTCCCGATGATGCATCGGCACTGCCTGACTATGGCTTCAACGATCCAGAGGAAGAGGAGGAAACGGAGAGTTTAGATGAGATGGTGGTGATTGTTAGGATTTTGCTGTAGAGACTGCCCATTTAGGATCGTCTGATGAAGATGAAGATTGTTAAGAACTGCTTCAACGGAGTTGATCTTGTGGAAGTTCTACTAAACTAGTTGGATTGCGGTAGGAAGAGGGCATGCGTCTAATACTTTCACTCCATTTTTGTGATAATAAAATTGCAATTATCACTTTTAAATTTTGACATGTTTGTTGTTTTTAACGGAAAATTTGATGGTAGGGGGTAGAGGTGTCAATCCGGGTGGTCCGGGCCGGGTCGGCCCGCCAACATGTGAGCCCGGTAACGGCCCGCGTGAAAAAAAGCCCGCCCGCTGCGGGTTCCGGGCCGGTTACGGGTCGGCCCACAATTTTGGACTACAACCCAGGCCCGCCCGCTGACCCATCCGGGTCGAGTCCATGCGGGTCACGGGTCGTGGTTCGTTCCGGTTTGGCCCGTATGATTGTATAAATAAAATTATAAAAATATAGAATTTTTCCGGTTTGACCCATATGGAGAGCAACTATCATTGAAAATAGGATTTTGAGAAGAAGAATCGGGAGAATCCATAATATAGTAGGATTAAAAAATTTAGTAGTGACTAGTGAGAACCGAGAAGAAAGAAATATAATCAAGATGATGATGATATTTGCAATTGAATAATTGTAATTTTAGTAAGGTAGTAACAAGTATGAACTATAAAGTATAAATGTATAATAATTAATGAGAGGGTATTGTAAAAATAAATGTAAGAATAAATTGGAATTTATCGATGAAGGGGATGATATTACCGTTACAAAATTTATATTACCATTAGTTAAAATTTAAAAAAGAAAATTGACCATGCAGCAGGCTACGCCTTTTTTTGAATTTTTATTTTTTGAATTTTTTTTGTTTAGCTCTCTCCCCCCCTTTTTTTTAATTTTTGTTTTATTTTTTTTTTCAATTTTTTTTTACGGGTCGCGGGTTAACCGCGGCCCGTGGGGGTGCAACCCGCGAAGCCCGCGGGTTACACCTCCTTGGCCCGTGAACCGCCCGCACGGGTCACGAGTCGGCCCGCGGTCCCGGTTTTCACGGGTCGATTTTCAAGGGTCATGGCCGGCCCGTCCGTCTTGACACCTCTAGTAGGGGGTCTTTTGCCCAAAAGGTTTCAAATAGGTGAGTTTTCTGCGATTTCTAATAGGTATGAAATATATTGCAAATGGAAACATTTCTAGAAGATTTTCTGCTATTAATCATTTGAGATTTTATTTTTGTAATTTCTATTTAAAAGTTAGTATCCTAGAGACTTTTATAAAAATATTTAAAAATCATTGACAATTTCAAACCTCAAACTTATAGACTTCTGAAATTTTAATTGAATACAATGGGACTTTCAATTAAAGACTTGGAAAATTTTTATAAAAATTTCTATGGAATACACCTATATTTTTAGAGAATCTCAAAAAATCTAAATTGAATACTTCTAAACTTTTTAAATCCAAAAAAAATCTTTTAAATTCTCAATTAAATACAACCCTTAGGCTTCTTATCATTATACTGATTATTAAAATATTCCATCAATGAAAACCTAGTAGAATGTTACAGTATCTAAAATTTTCGGATAACAGAATTCTGACAACCATCGTTTGATATTCATTTATAAACTCTGTATAATTGATCAAATACTTTTTGTTCACATAATTTAAACAAAAGGTAAATAAAATTGAAATACAAAGAAATGAAAACTGAAACTAGTCAGCAGCCTTGATTCAAGTTTGGGGTATGATAAGTGTAGTTTTTACACTTATTCAATGCCCTAAATCATGATATTTTATTATCTTTCGGATAAAATTCTACCTAATTTATATTATATTGTATTTTGTAGGTAAAACTTTATGTTTAATGAAGAATTGAAGAAAATAATGCAAAAGTGGCGAAAAATGACAGAATCCAAAGATGAAACTTTGGAGAGAAATAATACATTAAATGGGTTGGAGTTAAATTGATCTCAATGGATTTGTATGGAAAATTTTAATTGGGCTTTAAGGTGGCTGAATTATATATATATATATATATATATATATATATATATATATATATGGGGAAAAGAGGACACACGGAGAAGCGACAGACAGAAGACAAGATCACGCACGGAGAAACAAAAAGAAGGAAAAGAAAGAAAAAATGTGGCGTAGGAAAACAGAGAAGCAGCTAGGAGGCTAAAGCGGAAAAGAAAAGAAAAGAAGAAAAAAGAAAGAGAGAAGAAAAAGAAAAAGAAAAAGAAAAAAAGAGGAAAGAAAAAATGCAGCAGAGAAGAAAGAAAAGAGAAAAGAAAGAAAGGAAAAAGGAAATGAGATGGCAAACACCAGAAATTTTCACATTTCGTCAATTTTTGGTGATATCTTTCTACCTTTGAGTGTTTTTTATTTTTATAATATCAATAGCTAATTTTTATATTATGGAAAACAATGTAGTCGACTTGTGATCCTTTATTTTTCTATTCAAGATTTATGTGATTTATTTATTTATGTGTTGGTTTTATTATGAGTTTAATGCATTAAATTACTTGATTAATAATTTGATGATTATGTGAGTCTTTTACAAATGGAGATGTGAGTTTGAGGTTTAGACCATATAATAAAATTCGATAAATTAGTATAATGTGTATAACACTTCAATGCCTTAGGCACGTACAACAGGCCCTATGCTCCTTTCTCTAAAAACTACAACCCAGGGTGGCGGAATCACAACAATTTTAGTTGGAAATCAAAAATCAGCAACGTGTCCAAACAAATAGAGCTTACACTACACCTTCTTATCAACTCACATCCTCTAGGAACTCCTTAGAAGACACCCTACATGCATTTATAGAGGCACAAAGTAAAACCAATCAAAATTTTGAGAGTATGATTACCCAAATTGTTGATAAAAATAAGGAGGTAAAAAATCATATTTCCAAATTAATAAATGCTTTAGCTGTAGTGGAGCGTGGGAAAATTTCAGCTCAAGCTCAACAAAATCCTAAATGGCATCACATGGCACAAACCTCGAGATCAGAAGAAAACAACCTTAGGGATGTGAATGTCATAATCACTCGATCAGGGAAAGTCATAGAACCAATCCTCAAACCTAGGGAAAATGAAGAACAATCAAGCAAGTCTGAAAATAGTAGATCGAATGAAGAGGTAGTAGATGATCTATCGAGAGTACCTTTCCCTCAAACTCTTAAGCCTACCCGAAAATCCGCTGGACAACATAGTGAAATCTTAGAACACCTTAAACAAGTAAAAATCAATCTCTCTCTCTTGCATGTCATTTCACATGTTCCTACATATGCTAAAGTTTTTAAAGACTTGTGCATTGTGGAAAGAAAACACCATGTCAAGAAAATCGCTTTCTTGACCGAGCAAGTGAGTGTTGTGATTGAGCAAAGGATCCCATCGAAATATAAGGACCTTAATTGTCCTACTGTATCTTGCATCATTGGGAACCATGAGTTTGCACAAGCCCTTCTTGATTTAGGGGCTAGTGTTAACTTCATGCTTTATGTTGTTTACCTGTCATTAGATTTAGATGAGTTAAAACCAACTTCTGTGGTTTTACAACTAGCTGATCGGTCCACTATAAGACCTAGGGAAGTAGTTGAGGATGTCTTGGTTCAAATTAATAAATTCTACTACTTCGTTGATTTTTTGGTTCTGGACTTGAAACTTGATGTAAATGTTGATTCTAAGATTCATATTATTCTTAGTAGACTTTTTCTTACCACGACTAATGCTCTTATCAACTGTAGGAATAGTCTAATGAAGCTATCATTTGGGAATATGACTTTAAAAGTCAACATCTTTCACATTACTAAGCAGCCGAGGAAGATGATGAGTGTCATCAAACTTACATGATTGATGCACTCACCCATGGAGTATTTGAGGATGTGTTTCTTAGACCAGCGACTATTGACTACGACCCCTTTAACTCTTCTCTCTTAAATTCTGAAACTCCAACAAGTTATAATGATGAAGAGTATTCTAACATTTGTTCTGTTTTTGCAGAATTTCAAGATTATGGAACATCATCGGTGATTATGTCCAATGAGCGTAGTGCACTCCAAAGAAGATTGAAAGCATCCTTGCTCGATGCGGGCTGCTGAAGGAAACATTGGGTCGAGCCAACGACAATAAACAAATGCGCTGCTTGAGAAGCAACCCAAGGAAAGTTCATTCCTTTCTTTTCTTGTTATTTTCATATTCATATTCTAGTTATGTTTTTTTTCCTTACATTACCATTCCATTGAGTACTTTCAGGCTTCTAATCCTTCCGGATTATGTTAATTCACCGCACTATTCAGGTGATAAATTTCTTTCTCTTCATTTGTCACTCATGTTTATGCATTGAGGACAATGCAAAATTTGGTTTGGGGGGATCAATTTGGATTTTGTTGTGAATTGCATATGATTTGCATAATTATCATGGAATTTGTTGTGATTTCTTTACAATAAAAAAGAGAAATTTTTTTTGTTTGAGATTCTGATTTGCTGCATGTTTATGCTTTTGAATGACAAAATATGCCACTGGGAGTTAATTTTGTTCATGAGAATCTAGATGTCATGACATTTGTTGAATTCTTTTTGTTCACACAAGTTTTGTGGTAAGATGGTACTTTAACATATGTAGCTAGAAGAGTCTCCTGCTGAAGTTTTCTTACGAGAAAATTGGTGAGGATTGAGGGCCACTATATACTACAAATGGTAATAAGCGTTCATTGATTTTGTGAATTGGACACTTCTTTGGAGAATAACACTATATGGTTTGTGGTAAGATGGTAAATTACTTGAAAAATGATGAAAGTCAATTTAGGACTGACATTTGAGCCTTTCAACTTTTTTTTTTCAATAATTGTAACCCCTAGTAGCCACTTTAAGCCAACACACATATACGGCATTTTCTTCATGCACATATGCTAGCCATGCCTCTCCACATTGGAGTATAGCTTATACGCGCATTTTCCTACCTTTTTACTTCCAAGTGTGTAGCAGGTATTTGATATTTATTTGTGATGACTAAAGACAAGGAAAACGACAAGAGTTAGTATGTGCTCAAGTAAGGTGGCCCAAAAAAATCGAAAAAAAAAAAAGAAGAACAGAAAAATAAAAAATATATATATATTTGATTTTGGAGCTTGAAATATTGAGGAATATATTGATTGAAATGTGTGATGTATTGAAATGTGTGATAAGATATTTAGCTATGTGATTGAAAGTTTTGAATCCTGATATCCTATATATTTGATTTTGGGCTTGAAATATTGAGGAATATATTGATTGAAATGTGTGATGTATTGAAATGCGTGATAAGATATTTAGCTATGTGATTGAAAGTTTTGAATCCTGATATCCTTCTTTACATATAGCCCAACCTGAACTTCATTACAACCTTTTACATTGACTGCTTTGATCCCAAGTAGGATTGTGGAATGAATAGATGAATTCTCATTTGACGGTATGCCTATCATGAGATCGATGTTTGCTTGTTGTTTGTTCATATATATTTAAGCCTCCAATTTTGAGCATACATCTTTCTCAGCTCCATAGAGAGAAACCCCGCACTAAACACTTTGATATCCGGAAGTTATGGAGCTAAACCTTTAGCTTGAGACATATTTGATGTTACTTGTGTTAGGGTTGGCAGTAAGATGGCTATAACTTGACACCCATTTACACGTTTTGTAAGTGTTTTTGATATCCTGATAATCATGACACCATTAGTTTATTGGTGGTGTAGAGTTTGAAAAGAGCATGAACTATGGTTGAATTGGAACTTAACAAATTGAATTGTAACATTGACTGGTCATGGATTGTCTTGTTTTGCATTAAATTATTAGGGACTGGCAATAAGCAAGTTGGGGGTGTGATAAGAGTGCAAAATAACATGATTTTCCCCTCTTATCTGTTGTATTTATGTGATTATTTGACACCTAAATGCACTAAGTACCATTATATTTTGATTTATGTTGCAAATGGATGAAAACGGTGGAAATTTGAGGAAATAAATAAAAAATGACCAAAGTGAAAGAAAATGAAAGTTTGATGACCAAATTGAAAATACTCAATAGTTGATTCGGACCACAAGAAGATACTTTGAAGATTTTTAGAAGACAATTGGATGTAATTGGAACTTAAAAAGGAATGGAATATGATCAAAATCAATTTTCAATTCGCACAAAATATATTTCAGATTTTTAGTCGAAAATTGAAACCCATTTTTGGCATCATAAATGTCCAGTGATGGCAAAAAAAACCCGTCCCGCCTCCAATTGGACAAAAAAAACCCACCCCGACGGGTTGATGGGGCGGGGATCGTCGCCCTGTCTCGGGGCAGGGCATCTATGCCCCGCCCCGAACCCGTCCCATGAAGAATAAAAAAATTAATTAATTACAAATTACAAAAACACAAAAAATGCAACTAGCAGGCAACCCTAAAGTCTACACCTCATATCTTCATACCATCTTCATCTCTCTCTCTCACGACTCCCCCACAGTCTCTCTCACTTGTTGTCGTCGACCGCAGTCGCCTCTCTTATTTTTATAAAAGCAACAAACATCCCATTCAGCAGCTCAGCTCGTTTTTTCGGCTCTCGATGCGATTCTGATTCAAAGAAGCACTTCAACCCCTTGAGAAATTCAAACCCAATATTTTGCTCTCTCAATTCAGTATGTTAGCTCATTTATTATTCTTGTTTTGTTAATATTTTTGGCACAGGCTAATTTTATGGTTATATTTGATTTATGATGTATTGTGATGATTAGATCCTAGAGACTGAAGTTTTGATTTGTACAATGATTTGTTTGTTGATAATATATTGAATAAATGTTTAGTTTTGGTAATTCTTAATTTTAATAGTTCCTTTGAGTCCGATCTGTTGTTTGCAACATAATATTTGATAAGATCTGTTCTAAGCTGAAATTACAAGCAATATTAATGTCATTTGTTATTTGCACAGATGTCTTGCCCAAGTAGTGCAGCTAGTGCTGGAAGTATTGGATTAGGACCAATACATGAGGAAGATAGCGCGACCAATGTACCGATGAGCGATGTCCCGCAAGAACATCCAGCTGAAGTTACCAAATGCAATTGAAAGGCCAATAAACCTAAGCGTCGAGGAGCATGATAGTGGAAAACCATCTTTCGGAAAGAGGAAATTGACTTCAGCTGTTTGGGAGCACTACGAAAGACAAAAAAATGGTGAGAAATGGATATGCAATCATTGCAAGAAACAGTTAGGGGGTGACACAAAAAATGGTACAAAGCATTTGCATGATCATTTGAAGAGATGTATATTCTGTCGTCATGATAATACTTGTCAAACAACATTAAATTTGAAAAAGGATGCCGCGAGTGGCAAGGTCACAATGGGTACTTACTCTTTCAATCCAAATAAGCGTAGGTATAGTCTCAGGAAAATGGTGATTTTGCATTAGTATTCTTTGTCTATGGTTGATCACATTGGATTTCGAGAGTTCTTCCATGACCTGCAACCATTGTTTAAGGTTCCTTCTCGCAACACTTTGAAGAGCGACATTTTGAAAATTTATGAATACGAGAAAGCAAAAAATATGATTGCACTTGAGAAGATTGAAAGTTGAATTTCAATCACTACCGACATGTGGACCTTTTCTAATCAAAAGAAAAGATTCATGGTTATCACTGCTCATTTCATAGATGATGCTTGGAAACTACAGAGTCAAATCATGAGGTACGATAAAAAATTACATTCATTTGTTTTCATAATTTACCAAAATTATATTCTTTTAATTGATTTGATTTGCTCTTGAATAAACTCAGGTTTATATATGTGTCGTGGCCACACACTGCTGACGTGCTTTCAAAAACTCTATTATGCAGCTTACTGGACTGGAATATTGATCGTAAGTTACTAACTTTGACCGTAGATAATTGCACCACAAATGATGCTATGATCAATATTGTGTTAAGTCATCTTTGTACTCATTCTCTTGTATTGAATGGTGAATTTTTCCATATGAGGTGTTGTGCACATATATTAAATCTTATTATGAAGGATGGGTTGGAGATTATTGGTGGCAGTGTTGAGGAAATCTATGATAGTGTTGCTTATTGAACAGCTACGCCAAAGAGATCCGAAATATTTAAGCTCTTTGCACGTCAATTGAAAATTGATTGTGAGAAAAAACTGGTGTTTGATTGTAAAACAAGGTGGAATTCCACATAATTGATGCTTCGTACTGCTTTGATTTATACGGATGTTTTTCCTCGTTTGAAACAAAGGAAGTCGCAGAATAAATGTTTGCCTAGTGATGGTGATTGAGACTTGGCAAAAGAAATATGTCAGAAGTTATGAAGATGGAAAAATATTAAATTTTGGATTAATGAAGTTATGAAGATTGATGAAGTTATGGAAATGGAAAAATATTAAATTTTGGATAAAGAAATGAAATTTAGTTACAATGTAATTCTACTAGCAAATGTTTAATTTTGAACATTATTTGTTTCGAGTGCTTGCTTTGGATATTGATATAGTTACTTTGAACATTATTTTCTTTGGATTTTAAAATTTTGAATTTGAATTTTAACTGGAAATTTTTGGGAAAAAAAAAAAGGGCAGGCCTGCACCCCGCCAATCTAAGGGGGCGGGGCACCACTGCCGTCTCTATAAACGTCCGAAATGGAAGAAATCTATATCTGTCAAAGTTGTAGCCCTTTGAGTTATCTTTTCAACTCACTTTGAATCTCCTAAATTGGATATCGAGAGAGAAAACTGTGGAGCTAACCATTTGACAGAAAATTGTATGTCTATGGGCTTTCCCGAAGAACAAATCAACTTCATTCATAATGGGTCTCGCAATTTTAACTCATATTCACAAACATATAACCCGGGATGGAGACAACACCTGAATTTCAGATGGTCAGATAATCAACAAGAGAATTGTTCAAATAATGCCCAGTAGGAGAACAAACCAAGTTTGGGGAAGATGTTTCATCAATATGTGTAGAAAACAAACAAAGTATTCCAACAGGTTGATTCTAATTTTCAAAATCAACAAGCTTTGAACAAGAAGTTGGAGACATGAATTGGTTAGATAGCTCAACAACTTGCAGAACGCCCACAATGATCATTGACAAGCAATACAATGACAAATCCTTAAGAGCAAGTGATGGCAATAAGAGTAGTAGAAAACGATCCACCCAGGGCTCATGTAAAAGTTAAAACATATGTACTTCCACTTCCATTCCTCCAAAGACTTCGAAAGAAGTCAATGGAAAAAAATATTCATTCTATAACTATGAGGAGTGAGATACAATTACCAGATATTACTGTCAAACGACCAGAAAGAAAAGATGACCAAGAAGATATGATAAGCTATAATGGAGGAAAAATCTACACCCGCCTTAATTGAGAATGAAGAAAGTACAGAAGCATCCACTGCCAATGCACTAAGACCAGTCAGGCTTACACGCCTCCCATTTATTTTCCTCAAAGGCTCAAAAAGAACAAACAAGACACAAAATTTGAAAATTTTCTTGATGTTCTCTAGAAGCTCCAGATCAACATTTCGTTGATTGATGCGATATTAAAAATTTCAAGTTGCACAAAATTTTTGAAAGAGACGTCGACAAAGAAAAGAAAGCTTCCAGAGTTTGAAATTGTGGCATTAACATAGGAAAGTAGTGCAATAGTGCAAAACAAATTGCCTCCCAATTTGAAAGACCCAAGGAGTTTTACTTTGCCTATTTCAATTGAAAATTCTTGTACTATTAATGCATTGTGTGACACGGGTGCTAGTATAAATATAATGTCACATTCTGTTTACAGGAAATTGGGATTGGGTGAAGTCAAATCAACATCAATAAAGTTACAACTAGCTGATACAACAGTTTCAAAGTTACGTGGCAAAATTGAGGATGTGCTCATAAAAGTAGAAAATTTAATATTTCCGGTGGACTTCATTGTACTGGACATACCAAACGATCGAGACATTCCAATTATATTAGGGCGACCATTCTTAACAACGGGTCGAACTCTAATTGACATGGAGAAGTGTGAGCTAATATTGAGGGTGAAGGAAAAGTAAGAGATATTTAATCTTTATACCCCATTTGAGAAACCTTCCAACAAAAATCATTGCTTTAGAATTGATGAAGAAAAGCCATCTAATCAACGAAACTGTTAGAATAGAAAATTAAACTTTGGTGGACTTTTGGTAGAGATGAAAATGGAAATATCAAAATATGGAAAGCAAAAAAATGGTGAATAAATGAAAATTGCACAAAGTACAATGATGACATAACTTGGTTCGAACCGCCATGATCAAACATAGCATAAAGACGTTAAAAAAACGCTTCTTGGGAGGCAATTTAAGCGTTTTTTTTTTCCTTTTTATTTATTCTGCTTTTGAGTTTTAGGATAGTTTAATTTATTTTAAATTTATTTGTGATTCATCATCTATACCCCGTTCCCCTTAGGTCTTCGAAATATTAGTTGGTCTATTAGATATTTGAGCTAAGTAACATTTGTTCCAATTATTTGATCTTAATGTTTTATTTGATTTTTCAGGAACATGACGTCGCGGAACATTTAAATCAATATTGACCAATGAGACAATATGAGCGATATGAAAGCTAGTCATTGAATTAAAAACCATATCAAGGGAGTCTTTTCTTCACTTTCTTCCCACCCTTTTATATATAGATTTAGGATTAAAGATATTAAAAACAATGTCTAGTTTAAATTTGAGAATGGAAAACATGAGTTTTCATTTTATTTTTTTTATGTGTTTTTGTGTGTTTTTATTCAATAAAAAAAAGAGTAAAAAAAAAATATATACATACATATATATATATATATATATAATAAAAATATTTTCTTTTTGTATGATTGTGTGCTCGTGTGAGTTAGTTGGTCAACTAGCAATGACGAATATATTGAATTATAAATTGATCTATGAATGATGAATAAGTTACATGTTTAGATTAATTTTTGCTTTTTATGTGAAATTTGATATATAATGAACATATAAATTAAGTTAAGTATTGTGTAAAAATGAATTAATTTCATAATTGAATAGGTTGAAATAGTGGATCATAGATGTTAAATCAAAAACCACTAAGTTTTACATTTTTTGTCCAAATTTAGAATAGTTTTGGGGGATTTCATTGTTTTAGGAAGACGTTGAGATAAATAGGGATTTCATGTGTGAAATTAAAATCTTATGTGGATTGTTTAAAGTCAATAGGATGCAATTTGGTGAAAATCTCAAGTTAGATGTTGTTTTACTTGAATTGGTATTAAATGAGGGATATTGCACTAATTAAGGTATAAAAAATATTTTATTAGAAAAACTCTCTTTGTAGCATTTATGACTCGAGCAATTAAGCCTGCAAGGGTATTTAAAATCTGGTGTCCTATGGTCATCTGACTTGGGAGTTATCGGCCGAAAACTTGTTACATAGGTCATTTAGAAAGTTTAAGAGAGAGAATGCTTCAAATTTAAAAAATTCTAAAAAAAAATTCAGAAAAAGCAGGTGCATGAAACAGAAGACGCACCAAATGCCTTGATTAAATCAAACGTAATGGAAAATCCTTGTTTACATCAAAAACTTGCTTAAGACAATTTGACTTTTGATAAGAGATTGTTAACTTAATTAAGTTCTAAAGATTGAAGCAATCAAACGTGATGGAGAATCCTTGTTTATTGAAATGTTGAACTGCAATTGGTGAAATTTTGTAAAACTAGAGAGGTGAGGATAGTATAAAATTCAATCATAATTCACACACTGAAAAATAGTGAAAAGAATAAGGTTGTAGGTGTGTGAATCTTACGAGTGATGAAAGAACATATTTGACCATTGAACGTCGAGAATTGAAACAACTTATGAATTCATAATACTATGCTTAATTCTTCACACACGTCGATTTTACATTAGAAAAATGGATTTTAATTTTTGTATTGTGATTTTGAAATTGTGCATAAATTTGTTATTATGATTTCAATTCTAAGATAAAAAGTCAGGCTAGCTGCCTAAATCTTGTTGTTTTATTTGATTGACTGGCCACCAATTAAGTAATTAGCATTGCTTATTTGTGTGTTTGTTAAGTTGTAGTTTTGTTTGAGGACAAACAAATATTCAAGTTTGGGGTGTGATAAGTGTAGTTTTTACAATTATTCGAGACCCTAAATCATGATATTTCATTATCTTTTGACTAAAATTCTACATAATTTATTTTATATTGTATTTTGTAGGTAAAAAATTATGTTTTAATGAAAAATTGAAAAAAATAATGCAAAAGTGGAAAAAAGGTAGAATTTAAAGATGAAACTTTGGAGAAAAATAATACATTAAATGAGTTGGAGTTATATGGGCCTCAATGAATTTGTATAAAAAAAATTGTAACTGGGCTTCAATGTGGCTGAATTACACACACACACAAAAGAAGGGGGAGGGGGGGACACACAGAGAAGCGGCGGACAGAAGACAGGATTCACGCACGGAGAAACAAAAAGAAGGAAAAGAAAGAAAGAAAAATGTGGCACAAGAAAACAGAGAAGAAGCCAGGTGGCTGAAGCAGAAAAGAAGAAAAAGGAAAGAGATAAGAAAGAGAGAGAGATAAGAAAGAGAGAGAGAAAAAAAAAAGAGGAAAGAAAAAATACGGCAAAGAAGAAAGAAAAGAGAAAAGAAAAGAAAAGGAAATGAGATTGCAAATATCAGAAATTTTTACGTTTCGTCAATTTTTGGTGATATATTTTCACTTTTGCGTATTTTTATTTTTACAATTTGAATAACTAATTTTTATATTAGATAAAACAATGTAATCAATTTGTGATCCTTTATTTTTCTATTCAATATTTATATGATTTATTTATTTATGTGTTGATTTTATTATGAGTTTAATACATTAAATTACTTAATCAATAATTTGATGATTATGTGAGTCTCTTACGAATCGAACGATGAGTTTGAGGTTTAGACCATATAATAAAATCCGATAAATTAGTATAACGTGTAAAGATACATATACTAATTATTGCGGTCATAATATGAATTCTTAGAACTAGTGTTTCGTTTAATTAAGATTGATTCACATAGAAATATAGGATTTAATTAGTTAAATATGTTCAATGAGAACTCGAGAGGGGTAAATCAAATACAATAAAAGAATTTTTATCGAACACTACGTTAGATTATGAATCTTGAATTAAGAATAAATGTAATCAATAGATGGAATTGTTATGCCATAATATTCATCACATATTTGAATTTTCAATTATCCATTGTGTGCAATCATTTCATATTTTCAATTAGTTAAAAGTAGTTAAGAAAAAAATAATCACAATCATCATAAATATTTACTTGCTTTTGTTAAATAGGAATTAGAAAAATTAGATTAAATCCTAAAGTATAGTTCACGTAGGAAAGATATTCGAATTCAAAGGTCCACTATACTGTTTGATTCGATATCGTACATTTGCGATATAAAAAAACGCAATAACTTTTAAAAAAAAAAATCACCTCAACCCTCTAAAGAAGACTTGAATCCACTCCAAAGACTTAGTTAAAGCTTATTTTTAAAGTACTCATGTCTAGCCCATCTACTCTAGATTTCATGGAGTAGGAAAAGCCACAATGAGGTTCAATAGATAATGTCGAGCTAAATGCTCTAGAAGCCATTGAAATGTAGATTGTATGAATTCTGTACAACCTTACTTTGCACTCGAGCATTATGCAAGTATTTTTACGTGAAAATATGAATTTCCTTTACGATAACTTTGTGTACAAGTAAACTTTGCGATCAAGAATAATTTAATAATGGCCCACTAGAATTCATTAATATGATAAAGCAAACTATAATCATTAACTTGCATCCAATTTCTGTTTAAGTGTCAACAAAGGAAGAAAAGAGGAAAAAGGAGAAAGGAGAAAGTGAAAGATTTGATATACACTTTGATGGATGAGAATTTTAGGGGATGGAAAAGATCACACAAACATCCCATTGAGTCCTTCTTTACAAAAGACACTCGACCTTTTGTTAATTTATTTATTTTTAATAATTTAATTATATAATATAATCATTAGAAACAGTATAATCGTGATTCACGATTCACCTTTTACGACACGAAATGTGACAAATATGCAACAATAATATCAACAAGTTAAATCTTAGTCCTAATAAATTTGGGATCATGAAGTTTTCCATCGTTATGTCCTTTGAAATTGACCCTTCATTTGTTTCTCATTTTTCATCCATAAAAATAAAAAATATGACTATTATCTATCACATCAAGCCATCAATTTTAAATTTCTATCTCTTGTGTGGGATCCAATAATGACTATATTTTTCATTCTTATTCTACAATAATGAGAATTCTACAATAATGGAAAACTTCATGATCTCAAATTTATGTAATACTAATATCAAAATATAAACTTAATTTTGTGGAATATCTTTTGGCACTTTGCACTTATCACTTGCAATGATATTATATATTTTTCAAAAAAGAAATTACAAAATATTGTGCTAAACTGAATTTGTTTGATCCAAAGTCCAAAAAGTAAAACATATAAAAAAAAAAAAAAAAATTCTTTGTACCTTTTATCTTTATTCGAGTACTCTTGTCATAACATGAAAAATGATCAAAATTTAGATTTTCTGCATCAATTTTGTTTATTACTTGAAAAATGAACAGTTTAATTTTAATGTAAATAATATTGAGAAATTAGTTTTCTTTAAGCAAAAATAGTGCTCTTAAGTCTTATCCAAACGAGAGGCTCGGCATCGCCTATAAATAAAGAAAAAAAACTTTCTTTAATTATTATTATTATTATTATTATTATTATTATTATTATTATTATTATTATTATTATTATTATTATTTATGTATTTATTTTTTTGTTATTTTCCTGAAGGACAAGAAGAACTTTGAAAAATGGCTCATATACTATTATGTAGATTTCTTTTATTATTTAATTTCTCAACTGTGCTTATTTCTGCTATGAGTATTTAAGTTTGTAATCTTGCTATTGAATTATTTGCTGCAACCTTATCATTCACAATTACATTCTGTAATTTTCAGTTCACCTCATTAATTTTTATTTTTAATTTCTTATTTTGGGTCAAGTCAATTTATTATTTATTTGTATTTTATTTTTGCAGTGGAAAAAAATATTATAAGATTCACAAAATTTAAAATGTTTATATTACTCGATATTATATTGCCATAAAATTGCTCAATTTTTCCGTATTTTCAACTTCATTGAATAAAATATCATAAAATAAAATAAAATTTCCAAACAAATTTGTTTTTCAGTTTTTTTTTTTTTTTTTTTTTGTTCTGAAAAATATTTTTTTAGAATGACAAATCAAATACGTTTTGTACAATCTTAAAACAAACATTCAAAACAGTAAATTCAAAACAGTTTGATGTTTCACATGAGATAATTAATGTTGCCTCTCGTGTATGGTAAGATTGATTGTTTATGTAGTACCAAACACGGTGTACGAATAATTTGTCCATTAGCGACCGACATATTATACTTGAAGGTGAAAAGGTTAGAAGAAAAAAATTGTTACGAGGAAAATTTACTAGGGATTAGAACAAAAGGTAAATTTTAGTTTCTTTACATAAAATAAACACCTGATGAACTTTTATCACAATGGATAGCAGATTTCAACTCATGACTATGCCATTGTTGGGAGGAAAATTTACTTCGGGAAATTCAAGTAAAAGGTAAATTTACAAATTTTTCGAAATTACCTCACTTTTTAGACAAATCTACAAATACTACAAACTTGATGATTGAAGACTCACATGATGTAGAAAATTGGTTACAAGTATCGAAATGCGCACTTGTGTTTAAAAAAGGGCATCGATCGAGCTTGGCCAAGAATGAATGTATGTTTTAACATGGTAAGATCCAACACCGACTAAACTCGAAAGGCAAGTAAACTTGTCAAGAATTATGAGATGATATTGGACGCATAGGAATGTTGGAGTGCGACAAGAATGGTAACACCAAAACACGTAGAGCATGGGACACCCTATACGACTCGCAGTTGCTAAGAATTACGATTTTATTTGGCCACATTCTAATTTTTTAAAGGACAATGCTACATGTATATCGAGACTTACATAATGCCCCATATTACTTTATCATTTGTCATTTTAAAGTACAATCTGCTTTTTTATTTAATATTTTCCCTCAACATCATTTTGGTCACTTCTTACTGTTTTTGTACAAACAGCAAAATCTTTTTCTAAAATCTGGCTTAAATATTGGAGGAAGAACAAGGGAGTCCTCTATTCCACTCAAGTTATATCACCAATCTCAGATATTGTACAAAAGATTTCTCAATTTTGATTGATTAACCTTTTTTCTTCATTATTCTCACTCTTAAAAATCCTGATAATCTTTCCTAGCTATATGCCCCATTTAGTCGACTCTATTTTCATTTGTGCATGAAAATCTGATTAAGCCCCCGTTTGTTTCTCATTTTCATCCATAAAAATAAAAAATATGACCGTTATCCATCACATCAAGTTATCAATTTTGAATTTCTATCTCTTGTGCAGAGCTTCATAACAGCTATATTGTTCATTCTCATTCTCATTCTACAATAATGAGAATCAGCTATATTGTTCATTCTCATTCTCATTCTACAATAATGAGAATCAAACGGGCCCTAAGATTTAGGTACTGAATAGCATATCAGGAGAGTTTAATAAGGTTAAGCCGGTCCAATTTCATAACACAAAGTAATATTCCAAATTAGAGAAGCAAATGCTTGCAAAATAACACAAAAATTAGTATAACAAGTGAACGCCCCTCTTCACTTCATTTATGAAAACCTTCATCATGAAGCATTCGTTCATCATAACTCAATTATATATAAATCTGCAAAATCAACCCATTTTAGCAATCTATCAATTCTAATCCTATAATTGGACATATCAATTAAAAAAAAACTAAAAAAGGCTCAATAAATGAATACTTAGATAATTATTCACTAACCAAATTCAGATTTCAAACTATATATACATACTCTTATTGAGAAGTATTTTAGTCATCATTTTCACTGTCATTAGCCTGGGTCTGCTGCTGCTGCTGGGGCTCCAATGGATAATGAACTTGCTGAGCCTGCCCAGAATTTATATTCAAACCACCTCTTGAATAATCATTGAACGCTGACAACATGCCTAAATTGGACTCACGCAATCCAAGATGCTGTGAAGGTTGTTGCTGCTGCTGCTGCATCATCCCACCTTGAAGTTCAGAATTTCCCGAGTAATTGAACCTCGCAGACATGGGAAATTGCCACATTTGAGAAGACTCTGAGGGTCCGGCAGCCAGCCACGGTGGGCCTACCACACCGTTGCCAGCCAATGTCTGCCCATCGCCGCTTGCACCACCGGCAGTGACGGGCAACGTCAAGAAACAGCTGGCAGTGGTGGTGATGTTTGGTGGGGCATTGGCAGTCAGCATGTTACTATGCCTCAACAAACTTGTAGGTGTTTGTCCAGCCGCGGCCGCAAGATGCATAATTTGCATATCATAGCCCTCGATTTTTTTATTGGAAGATGAACTGGAGCTTTCTCCTTGAACATTATTGGTTCCTTCTTCTTTGAACAAGTCTTCTCTGTATCTCTTTTGAGAGTAATTCTTCGTCGCACCTTGTGGACAAACGCCGCCATCTCCACCACTACTTCCGCCAGTAATTTGAGCTGCTTGTAAAAGATGAGGACTTTGTTGGTGATGAAACCCTAACATGTCTGAAAAGTTCTCTTCATAAGGGCGGGGTACGTTTAGTCCAAGTGCACCGTGAAAAGAATGCGGAGCCGATCTCGAAAGCGGAGCCGAAAGAGTGGAGCCACTGCTCCGGAGAGAGATGTTGAGGTTGGAAAAATTTGCTGGAATTGTTCCTGTGCCTGTTGCAGCTAGGATAGCTGGCTCAGCTTGTTGCAAGAGCCACTCGATGGTTTCACCATCAGATTTATGGCCTAATTCTCGAGTCAGTTGAAAAACCCTAGCTGCACAAGTAGCCGGCATTCGGACTCGCCGCCCTCGACCATCGACTTTTGTGTGCCGGTCCTTTGTTGTACTTTTGGGTGGTTTCTTGGTAGAATCATCTATGGTTTCCGATCCGGTGGTGACAATAGCTAAGGAGGAGTCAACGAGTTGTGCCGGTGGTGGTTGAGTGGTGGAGGCCTTAATTAAAACAGCGGTAGATGACGATGACCCACCACCACCACCCCCATGTGGTGGTTGGAAGTGAGATTCGGGTGCATTAAGGTGGTAGGGTTGTGAATTTGTGGTGTTTGTTTGTTTATTGGTATTTGACATTATTTGGTGGGGTTATCTTAGAATTTTCTTTGTGGGTTCAAGCTTTGATATTTCTATAATGTTTCCTTTTTCTCTGTCTGATGCCTTGTTCAATCCATCAGATGTTCAAGAGAAAAAAAAGCCTTTAAAATCTTGAGTTGTGACTTCGCTTGCCTTCTTTTCTGGTGCTGTTAAAGTCACACTGTGCATATATTTATGGTGCAAAATTAACCATCAGAGAGAGAGAGAGAGAGAGAGAGAGAGTGTGTGTGTGTGTGTGTTACACATAAAAAAGGGTTGGTTAATTAAGAAAGGAGTGAGGCCAGGGTGGAAGATAGACAACTCAGGTAAGCATGAAAAACACTAGGACAGGCAGCTTATATCACATTTTTGGTTTTATTAATTTTGATTATTGAGTTCTTGGACAATAATTAAAAGAGTCAAATATTACTTAGCAATATTTAAATATGTTTATTATGATAATTGTGCATGACTAAACAATACAATAATATAAATATCTATAATTTATTAAATATTACATCGAGTTAGAATTATTTTTTGAACGATTCTAACCCTACGATAATTCAATTATTTCAATAAAACCTTACTTTTCGTTTTTCAAGATATATTTTATTTATTTAATCATTTAGATTCAATCAATATAAATGTATATGTGACAGATTTCACCAGTGTGCTTTCATTAACGTATGAATTCTCTATTATTAATTCTCAATTAATAAATATTCACATTCACTGAATTAATATTCATCATTTATACACTTTAGTGTCATTAACTCTAATTATAAGTTAATTAAAATTTCATATTCAAGAAGAGTAATGTTATTCATCCCCGGTGGGGATGAAAACACAGTTTATGTGGATTTAAATGTAGTGGTGTCAATGGGCCGAGTCGAGCCGACTCGGCCCATTGTCGCACGAGCTCGAGCATGAGCCGAGCTCGTGGCTCGTTGGTAACGAGCCGAGCTTAAGCTCGGCTCGTTGCCATTTGGGCGAGCTCGGCTCGTACCCCGGCGAGCCGGCTTACCCCTTTTTAATTTTTTTTTTTACGCTACTACAAGTGTACAACGAAATCTTAAATTTAAAAAATATATATATGCACATTTTTTATTTTGTTTAAAATATACATTTTTAAAACATTTATCAGGGCTCGTCAAAACATTTATAATTTTTGAAATAGTAAATATACATTTCTTTATAAAAAAAAAAGGAGATAAACCCCATCCTTTATCCGGGTTTGGAACCGGCTACTTCAATTTCGTGTAAGTGGAGTTAAAATTGTACGCGAATAACTTTTTACGTGTACAATTTTTTAAAAAAATTATAAATGTATGAAAATAAAATTTTGTAATGAATGTAGTAAAATTTAATATCACTTACTTGATTACATGCAATTTCGGCATATTTATATTGAATTCGATAATTAGCGTTTTCTCAATCCTTCACGTACATTAACGCTTCCAAAATATTTTCTTTTAGTCGACTTCGAATATTAGAGAGAACCCCATTCCCTACACTAAAAGCAGACTCCGAAACTACAGTACTAACCGGAGGTGTTAATAGATTTTTTGCAATTGCAGAAACAATTGGCCATCGACGTTCGTTATTTCGCCAGAATTCAATTATACTTCTGAACTTTTCTTAACTGATTTGTTACTAGGCATAGTATAACGAAAGTAATCAATTAATTCAGATGGCAACGCATTTGGACTACTACTTGAAGTACTACTACTAGAGGAACCATATGTATATGCAGTTGAATCATATCTAATTGAGTCTATGTTTTCTAATAAATTAATTATTTCAGCGTCGTCATCGTTTATATTAGTGGGAGGAGTAGTAGGTACACGAGTAATTTGTGTACCTATTCTTGAAGCATATAATTCATACATTTCAGTTAACGTTTGTTCCAAATTCCTATAAGTAATAGGAATATTAAAAGTTAAAACATTTGAAATTTGGTCAATTATAAATTTAGTACCCGATAAATTATTTCGGGGGTCCATGACGCATACTAAAGGAAATAACATAGGTAATTATTTCCAATATTTTCTAAATTTTAATTACATGGCTTATATAACCGCATGAAAATCAGGGTTATTTTGATATCTCTTAAAAGCCCTAACAGTTATATAAAGACGTTCAAGAATCATGCAACTAGTTGGATAATAAACACCAGACAATATAGTCGTAGACGTATAAAAACTTTCCAAAATTTTTTTAATTTTAAAAACTGTATTCCAATCGGATTCATTTAAGATATCATCGTCTTCGTTTCTAATATGCCTACTGTTATAAAATTCAGTGATAAACGGTTCAAAACCTTCACAGGATTTTAAAAATAAGTAAGTTGAATTCCACCTATGACCTACTTCAATAATAAAAGTTTTTGTATTAGAGTTCCCAACTTGTTCACAAAATTTTTCAAATGCTTGTTTTCTACTAGGTGTAATCGTGATATACGTAAGTGCATTCCTAATTCGACTAATTTCGTCATTTACATGTTTTAAACCGTCTTGTACAATTAAATTTAAAATATGGCACATACATCGAATATGGAATAAATAACCACCAAAATCGGGTTGAAATACTCTAAGCAATTTATTAATAACCATTTTATTTACAGAAGTATTGTCAAAAGTAAAAGAAAGAATTTTACTCTCGCATTTATATTCTTTAATTATTAACATAATTGCATTAAATATAGTGTTAGCATTATGAGGATACTCAACAATTTTAAAATCAATAATTTTTTTATGCATAACCCAAAGTGGATCTATATAGTGTGCAGTTGCAGCTATATAACCTCTCTTATTAATCCCTTCCCATAAGTTCGAAGTTAAAGATATCACACTCCCATATTTTTCTAAATTCGCAATCAATAATTGCTTTGCATTAAGAAAATATTCAATTGTATTAGAACGAAGAGTATTTCGACTTACCCCAACGTACCTTGGTTAAAGATATTGTTTGACGTAGTTTACGAAATGTTCGTTGTCCACTATTGCTAGTGGGAGCTTCGCCGCGGCAACGAACTTCACAATTCCCTTTCTAGCTTCCTCCTCCGAATACATCCACATAGAAAGTGGCGTAGTAGTAGCACCGACGCTACTAGTATCATACTGTAGTTGCGTTTGACCACGTTCAAGAAGCCCATGTTTGGCCGCACATGCTTTGTAATGACGGTTGAGGTGAGTGGTTCCAATGCCTTTTTGCCATGCCAGTCGTTGTTGACAGTATTTACATACTGCTTTGGTTTCTGGAAGTCCATCGATCACACGACCAGTGTTAACCAATTTGAAATGGTCCCAACATTTTGCCTGCTTCTTCCCATTTCTCTTCCCTCTTGCATTGGAAATATTTAATGCAGGTTCTTCATCTTGTTCCAAATCAATAGGAACACTACGATCAATATCAACGTCATCCAAATCAATTGGATCGGGATGACTACCTTCACGAATGTCGAAATCTTCAATGTCTTCTAGAATTGGTAGTTCATTGAGACCGGCAAATTCATTCCCAAATTAATTTTGGGGTAGGTGTTTCACCTTCCATACAGAACAAGTTTTCAACTAATACTCGTGGATCCATTTGTGAATTGTAGAAATTGAATGTTGAAATAGAATGTATAAAATAGAATGTAGAAATATAGAATTGAGAAGTGAATGAAGATTATGTACTGGTGTATAAAATAGGTTGTAAAATTAAGATAATAATGTAAAAAATGTAGAAGAGAATTATAAAATAAATGAATGATATTGTTGATAATGATTTGTAAATTGTGGAGAGTAGAGAGTATAGAATGAAAGTTTGGTGGGAAAAAAATGTTGTAATGAGTTGGGTATTTATAGGAGAAAAAAAGCAGAAAAATAGGAAAAAAAAATTTTAAAAGTGACCAAACGGTCACTGATTTAATCAGTGACCGTTCCGGTCACGTTTTATTTTTATTTTTTATATATATATAGACGAGCCCACGAGCCGCTCGGCTTGTGGGCTCGTTTCACGAGCGGCTCGGCGAGCCGCTCGTGAATAGTTACGAGCTGAGCAGGTTCGACTCGTCTAGCCCACCTGCCCGCTCGGCTCGTGCTCGGGCTCGTCAAAAGACAAGTCCGAGCGGCTCGTGGGCGTGAACAGTACGAGCTGAGCGGGCGAGCCGCTCGGGTCGTTTGACACCACTATAAATGATAGGTTAAATGAAAGGTGAAATTAAATGACTTATTTAATTTCACCTATCATTTAATGTCATATTAACGCCACGTAAACTGTGTTCTCATCCACAGTGAGAAAGAATAGCATTACTCTATTCAAGAATGTATTTCATTATTCACGTTCATCTATCCTAATTAACATTCAGTTTTACTTAATTAGAAATTAAATAAATAATTTAACATTCATTATCACGTATATATTCCCTGATATTAATTCTAAAATAATTAACATTCACGCATATTCATATATTACTTTTACAACATTTATAAAACATTTCATAATAACGTGCAACGCAAGTTCAACGTTGACTAGTATTTCAAAAAATAATGTTATGTAATACACTGTGCACCCGTTCACATGTCATTAAATAAATCTATTATGCTCCCTTGGGGCCAGGAGTATAAAGGGTGCACAGACCCTGGTCAATTTGGGCATATCCCGCGATTAACCTCCACCCATCACTGAGGGGCCGGGGATGGGTGGTCCAGGATATAGTCTAGTGTAAGTTAGGATACCTGGATATCAAAAAAAAAAAAAATAATAAATCTATTATTTAACGCTGCATTATTAAATTCCTATAATTAATGTCCTTAGTAAATAAGACACATTTCATGGGAGACTAATTTTGTAGGCAAGAACTTGGATTCAAGCGTTAAAAGTTGCAACATTATAGGAATTATTGGCATTATATTGACTAAGTTTTTGTTTGCTGTGGATTAAAATCAGATTTTTAGTAGATTTTGAAAGAAATTGATGAAGTGTGTGGTTAAAATTAATGTGCATAAATTATGGCTATTGATTGAAAAAAGTGTTGTTAAAATCAATTTATAAAAATCCGTCAGCTCGCATGATATCAAAGAAACAGTCAAATCTGATGTATATGTAGCATGATTCACCAATTCAATCAGAAATTGAACAGTCTCACGTATATCATCTATGGTCATCAATAATAACAAGCCAGGCAATTAAACCTGGACCCGCTTTTTTATTAAAATATTGTATTTGATTTTGACACGTAATCATCAAAATTTAGCTCCTGTTTCGTAAAAATTAAAATTTAGATTTTAATTTAAGTGAAAGTCAACATGAATTTTAATCACATATTTTATGGATCGCATAACTTTTCAAATACGTATTCATCAACTTTTATCAAAACCTACTAAAAATCCGATTTTAATATCTATTAATCAGGGGGCTTAATCTAATCAATTAACCACACAAATGGACCCACATCCTCATCTTCAATCATATTAATAATATTTTATTTTATCACAATGTATGAAAGAAGTCTCCCATCTTTATCTCTACTAATATTTATTTATAGGGTATGGATTTGAGCACCTTCTTCAATTTCATTATTTCTATGTTTGTTCCAATTTTTTCTATTGCATTCACACTTGGAATATGACAGCTGTTGTTTTTGGTCTTTATTTATTAAAATCATAAAGATAATGGAAGAAAAAAATCGACAATTCAATGTTTATTGGTTCTAGAATGAGAGCCAAAGTAACATCTCCAATAGAAGTAAAAAACGATCGCATTCAGTTAAATTTTATTTAAAATTGACTACATAAATTTGTTTCATACTAGTATGTTCGATCTAATGCTGCATCTTCCACAAAGTATATATAGTTCATATGACATGTTCAGTTGACATATTTCTTTTTTTTTTTTTTTTTTTTGACGGAGGAATCCGCAGTCGCTACCCTCCTCGGAGTCCCGACCACTGTGAGTGCACACTAGGAAAATTCCGCTCTATGTACAGTAGCCTACAAATCACACAGAAGAGAAAAATCACACTAGGCAAACCCGGTGCGACGGACTTGACCGATGAAGTTTTGACAGGGGATTCGAACACGTGACCTTTGGTTTTCGCGTTCATATGTTCCACCAACTCGACCACCTCGAACGGGGTACAGTTGACATATTTCTTGATTGCGATTTTGGTTGTGCCTAAAATTAAAAAATAAAATTTAATAAATATTTCACAAACGATAATTTTTTTTTTTAATAAAGGCCCCGGCTCCTTTTCAATAAAGAATCATGCTACAGGTAGGGGGTACGGTGTAATGCACAGGGCCAATGCAAGGGGGGGGGGGGGCTCCTTCCCTTGTAATTGGCTAAGGTAGAAACCCTGTAGTTGGCTCTGAATTGACTCTGAAATTTCCCCTGGCAATTTCCATCAAGAAAAAACAGTTTACTGGGGCAGTTCAGGGAACTCATGATGAACTGCACTTAAATGTTGATCCTCCTTTTTTTCTGTTCCCACCAACTTTCCCATTTTAACCTTTTTACCCCACTCTATTTATCATTTTGGGTAAGAAAGGAACAAATTTATACCGAAGAAAGCACATCATCAAATGTACAAATCATCAATTAATTTTAAAGGCTGAAAAAGCTGGAACTTTGTTTGTACCTTTTCTGTGAATTACTGTTAAGCCCCTATTTATCTATCATTATTTCAAAAAATTGTTTGCTACAGTAAAATTCTCCACTACACATTCACATAATAAAATATTCTACACACAAATTAATAAAGTTACTTTAAATTTCAATCATACATTCTCTAAAAAATACTATTCATTATTCTATTTTTTTCTCAATAATGAAAAACAAACACACATTAAGTCTTCTAGTAAGGCGCTTGATAAAAGTGAAATTTGATTTAGGGAACCGTTCATGCAACATGCCATAATCATTAACATAGTACTTGATATAATATCACATGAAATTTTATCATTAAATTGTTTAAATATTGTCAACTTTTATATCAAGGGCATATTTGGTACATATTCTCATTTTCTACAGTAAATTAATTTTCATTTTCAACCATACATTCTTCAATAAAATAATATTTTCCATCACATCAATATTTTTTTCTTCTTTTTCAACTGCACATTTCTCATAATAATACTATTCAAAAATCAATTCTTCCCCCAAAAATCTCTACCAAACACACTCCAAATCATCTACTGTCACCTAAAATTATGTCACTGCATCTGGTGAAATTCATCTTGCAAAGTGATAAATCCTGCACCTTAATACCCCTATATATTTTAGTGCATTTTTACTTTAGCATTATATTTTAGGTTAATTTTAGCGACGGTCACTATAGTTTCAAAATTATCATTAAAATTAAGCGCTTACATATTTGATCATTTTGTCAACAACATCAAGGTAAAGGGTCGATGTGACAACATTAAAATCAACAGCAACAAATGTGACAATAATTAAATTGCCAATTTGCCACCAAATGAAATTGTGCCTCCAAGATAAATCGTCCAACCTCAAAAAACATTTTCTCTTCATTAAGTCCCAAACTTCAGTCCCCAAATCAAATCCAATGGCATGTAAACCCAGACCCACGCCTGCTTCCAAATCGAAGGGAATTTTGAATTGGGTATTTTACATAATTTCTAGTTTGATAGGTGAAATTGTAAGTTTTTGTTGGACAAATATCAAACTTTTTTGTGAAAATCTGGTAATTTGTTGGACAAGTCTCAAGTCTGCTATGCAAGAGTTGAGTATGCTAAATAAATATGGAGAATACAAATCTCGAGTTTGTTTGACCTTCTATTTTCGAACGCTCATAATTATTTATTTACAACTTCGAATTGCACTCTCTCTTTTTCGTTGAACTCTGAATTCAGTTATCTTTTCAATAAGGTGTGTTACATATAGAGTTGAGATATGTTATTCTTTCTAGAATTAAGCCTCACATACAAGCTTAATTTGATAGAATCCATACAGGGTGCACGGCAACACCCAATGTCTTTTTTTCTTTCCTTTTTTTCATCTTCCAATGAAAACCCGTCAAGTGTTATCTGTGAAACTTGTTTGTACTTATAGCATGATTGTTCTTTCTACTATTCTAAACAAAAATTAGACACTTCATTATATTGACCTTAAACTCTCTAGGGCTCCACTGTTAATAGATCTAAACAATATATTTGTCAACATTTATGTTACATGCACATTAAGCTAGGAACTATTATCATAAAAAAAAACACCTAGCTAAAAATGGTCAATGACCGTTGGTACTCCCACAATCAAGTTAACTGTCGGTATAAAGTAATATGGGGTATTGGATGCAAGAAAGACAAGCAATGAGAGATTTTTTTACGAGTATAAGAATTGCATACTTTTCCCTTTATCCATGTGTCATGAAGCATATGCCAAAAGGTACACTTCACGAAATTCTACATTCGGCAGATAATGTCTCAGTGTTTAAAAATGGCTATACAAATAGCAAAGGTCGTTCAGTTTCTTCTCGAAGCAAACCCTTCTATCGTTCACAGAGATATCAAGTTAGCTAACATTTTGTTTGATCGGAATCATATTGCGAAGTTAGCTAATTTTGGACTTGCCATCAGAATGAATTCTGATGACTCACTGAGTCGACGTGTTGTTAGTACTATTGGGCATTTGGATCCTTGTTATACAGTTCCAAGTAAGTTGAGCACAAAAGTTTATGATTTTACCGTTCGAGTTAATTTCAGGCAGCAAAGCCATTAACGTTTGGAAAGAGCCTGCAATAATCATAGAAGGACTAATTCATTAATCGAACAACGTCTATTTTTAGATATCTGTGATGAAAGGATTTAATCTTTGAGAAATGATATATATCTTCTCTTGCAACTAAAAATGATCGGGATCAGGGACAAAATCTGGTTTCATATCTTATTTAAGAAGTAATTTCGGATCAAAACAATATTACAAAATTTCTTATATACAATCAAAAGATTGTTCCAGAAGAACAAACTCAACAATTTCAAGAACAAATGTCATTAAGGAAATTCACTATAGAAATGAGAAAAATAATTTCAGATGACTTTATAGTCTTTTTTCAAGAAAATAAGGATGTCATTGGATTGGTGGAAGAAGATCTGATCAATCAACTTTCATTAAGTCATGTAAAAGAATAATTATCAAGAGTAGATTGATGCCACAAGTAAAGAGATAAAGTTCATGAAAGACAATGACATTTGAGAACTCATCTCATTGCCTGAAGGTGCGAACTCATTGATTGTAAATGAATATTTAAAATTAAGAAGAATTCGAAGAGTGATTGGAGAGATATACGACTCGTCTTGTAGCAAATGACTTTATTCAAAGGAAGGCATTGACATCAAAAAGACATTCTCTCCATTTTTTACAAAAAACTCTTTTAGGACTATTATGGCACGTATAACACATTTTGATCTTGAACTACATCTGATGGTTTACAAACTAAAGAAATTCATCTATGGGCTTAAGTAGGCTTCCCGTCAATGCTAGCACAAATTTTATCAAATAATTATCTCATTTGGTTTTGAAATGAATTTAATTGATAATTGTGTATATCACAAGTTCAGTTGGAGTAATCATATTTTTGGTATTGTATGTCGATGACATACTGCTTGCCTGCAACGATATAGGCTTATTGAAAACCAAAAGATTTATGTCACGGAATTTTGAAATAAAAAATTTTGGTGTTACTTCTTTTATATTAAGGATATAAATACATAGGGATCATTCTCGAGGTATTTTTGGATTATCACAAAAGGACTATATTGATAAAGTGCTTAAAAGATTTGGGATGCATGTATGTAAACAGGGTGAGACCCCTATTGTTTTGTTAAGGGAGACGAGTTTAGTCTCAATCAATACCCTGAACGAGGAATGCAGTGCATTTCTCTTAAAAAAGCTATCTCCTAAGCTAAAGGATCCAGGGAGTTTTACTGTACCCTGCACTATTGGTTCTAATTATTTCGAGCATTCCTTATGTAATTTAGGTGCTAGTGTTAACTTAATGACACTCTCTATTTACCGGTCTCTTGGATTATGAGAAGCTAAACCTACAACAATCTTATTGTAACTGGCTGATAGGTCTATCAAAAGACCAAAGGGAATTTTGAAGATGTGCTAGTCAAGGTTGATAAGTTCATCCTCCCGGTAGGTTTCATTACCTTGGACATGGAAGAAAATTCAAATATTCCGTTAATCTTGGGAATACCTTTCTTAGCTACCGAGAGAGCACTTATTGATGTATATGATGGAAAAATGATTCTTCAAGTGGATAATGAGCATGTCATATTCAATGTGTTCAAGGCAATGAGACACTCATTAACTTTAGGTACTTGTTGCCAAGTGGATGTTCTTGATGAGCTTGTGGCCGATACATTTGATGCAATACATCCAACCATTCTAGCAGAGGCAACAACTGCAAAGATAACAAAATGTACTATAGATTTGGCTGAACAATCATTGGAAAGAGACATTGGCAATATGAGTCTCTTGGTTCCAATCCCACACCAACCGTACCTTCAGTGGAGAGGGCTCCAACTCTTGATTTAAAACCCATACCATCCCATCTCCGTTATGCATATTTGGGAGACTCTACAACACTTCCAGTGATCATTGCAAATGACATGACAGAAAAAGAGGAAGATAAGTTATTGGAGGTACTCCAGAAGCACAAGACTGCAATTGGATGAACCATAGTTGATATTCGAGGAATTAGTCCTACTCTTTATATGCACAAGATATTAATGGAGGACGAGTCTAAGCCATTCGTGGAAGGTCGACGCATATTAAATCCAACATTAAAGGAAGTCATGAGAAAAGAAGTGCTGAAATTGCTCGATGCAGGAATTATCTACCCTATTTCAGACAGTTCTTGGGTGAGTCAAGTACGTGTGGTGCCTAAGAATGGTAGAATTACAGTAGAGAATAATGAGAACAGTGAGTTGATACCAACATGGTTAGTCACGGGATGGAGAATGTGTATAGATTACAAGAAGCTAAATAATGCCACCATAAAAGATCACTTGCCATTGCCCTTCATTGATCAGATGTTGGAAAGGTTAGGAGGTCATTCTCATTACTACTTTCTAGACAGATATTCAGGGTATAATCAGATAGACATTGCTCTAGAAGACCAGGAGAAAACATCATTCACATGTTCCTACGGTACTTTTGCATTTAGAAGGATGTCTTTTGGCCTTTGCAATACACCGCAACCTTTCAACGTTGCATGATGGCCATATTCTCTGACATGGTGGAAAAGTACATCGAGGTATTCATTGATGACTTTTCTGTATTTGGAGATTCATTTAATGGATGTTTAGAACGTTGATCGCTCGTATTATGAAGGTGTGAGGAGAAGAATCTAGTGCTCAATTGAGAAAAGTGTCACTTTATGGTAAAGGAAGGGATTAGAAGCTTTTTGGGGCATGCGATGTAATACCCAGACCAGGAAAACTAAAAAAAATTGATAAGTATTACTCATACCAACATGGTGCACCTTCTTTTCTGGAAGTCCATCGTTAGAAACTTTACAGTTAAGCATGCTTGGCTTGGAGCAATTCTATGATGGGTAACCTCTGGAAAGTTTTCTTAGGGAGCGTACGAGTGAGGATAAAGCATACTGAAAAGATCAATGTTGGTACAGTGAGGACAGTACGTCATTAATCTAACGGTCGGGACAGCCCGTTAAGTGGGATCCAGGTCGTTACAAATGGTATTAGAGCCCGGCTGCCAGTCGGAAATCGGGAACTAAGTGCTATACGGGACAAAGTGTTATGCCATAGGGCGGCTGCCACCTTTTGAACTCGTAGGAGCCACCTTTAAAATCCCAACGCCTGGCAACGGATCTTCAGATGGATCAAGCGCAACGACGATGTCGCGAGTCTAGCAGGAGGTGATTGTAATACCCAGACCAGTAAAGTTTAAAAGATTTGATAGGTACTACTCATGCCAACAAGGTGTATCTTCTTTTTCAAAAATTCATCATTAGAAACTCTACAGTTAAGCGTGTTTGACTTAGAGCAATTCTATGATGGGTGATCCCCTGGAAAGTTTTCTTGGGGAGCGTGCGAGTGAGGATAAATCATACTGAAAAGACCTATGTTGGTACAGTGGGAACAGTACGTCGTTGATCTAACGGTCGGGACAACCCGTTAAGTGGGACCCGGGTAGTTACATGCGGGGTTTTACAGACGATTCATCTAGGGCTTCTCAAAAATTACAAAATATCTATGCAATCTACTAGAGAAGGATGTGTCATTTATCTTTTTTGATGAGTGTTGAAATACCTTTTTAACACTTTAAAGAAAAAGTTAACATATGCACTTGTTATAGTGGAACGAGATTGGGAATTATCTTTCGAGCTCATGTGTAATGGCAGTGATTTCGCAATGGGAGCAGTGCTAGGTCAACGAAAGGGAAGGGTCTTACATGTCATCTACTATGCCAGCAAAACTTTGGTAGATGCTCAGATTATGCAACGACTGAAAAGGATATGCTAGCAGTGGTGTTTGCCTTTGACAAATTTCGTTCTTATCTGATTGGTTCAAAGGTGATTGTCTACACAGACCATGCAACCTTGAAATATGTATTTGAGAAGAAAGATGCTAAACCCAGGCTGATTCAATGGGTTCTGTTACTGCAAGAATTCGACATTGAAATTTGCAAAAAGAAGGGGACAGAAAACCAGGTAGTGGATCACTTATCGAGGCTAGAGCCGTTGAAAGAGTTATATGATGCGGATATCAATGAAGTTTTTCCTGATGAGCAATTATTGCAATTGGAAAAGGCTCCTTGGTATGCAGACATTGTCAAAGAACGGGTAACATATTGGCCCGTCACGAGATGCCACTAAACAACATTTTGGAACTATTTGATGTATGGGAAATTGATTTTATGGGACATTTTCGTCATCTTATAGCAATCGATATATCATAGTGGCAGTGGACTACGTCTCTAAATTGGTGGAAGAGAATGCATTACCTACCAATGATGCCAGGGTAGTGGTAGATTTTATAAAGAAAAATATTTTCAACCGCTATGGATCTCCAAGAGCCCTCATAAGTGATGGTGGAACTCACTTCTGCAATAAGTTGTTCCATGTGGTGCTTGCTAAATACGGGGTACAACATCGAATAGCTACACCCTATCACTCTCAAACAATTGGGCAGGTTGAAACTTTTGACAAACAGTTGAAAAGAATTCTGGAACTCATGGTGAATGCACCTCAAAAAGATTGGTCCAAAAAATTGGACGATGCTTTGTAGGCCTATCATACCGCTTACAAGAAGCCAATTGGAATGTCGCCATACCGAATCGTTTTCAAGAAAGCTTGTCACCTACCAGTTAAGTTTGAGCACAAAGCATATTGGGCATTGAAGCAGTTGAACATGGATTTAGAAAAGGCCGGAGAAACAAGAATTTTACAGCTTCATGAATTAGAAGAATTTAGAAGAGAAGCTTATGAGAATGCATCCATCTACAAAGAAATGACGAAACAGTAGCATGACAAGAATAATCGACAACGAATTTTCAGAGTGAGGGATCAAGTGATCTTGTACAATTCCAGACTTAAGCTGTTCCCAAGAAAATTGAAATCAAGATGGTCTGAACCTTTCACAGTATTCCAAGTGCTTCCCTACTATACAATTGAATTACACTACCCAACTAAGGGAAATTTCAAGGTTAATGGACAACGTATCAAACACTACATAGAGGATTTTTCCAATGCTAAAGAAAGCATTGAACTAACCGTTCTAGAATAATCGCGACACAAAGTCAAGCTAATGACGTTAAAGAAGCGCTTCTTATGAGGCAATCCAAACTTTTTTCCTTTTATTTATTTTGTTTTTGAGTTTTGAGATAGTTTAATTTATTTTAAGTTTATTTGTGACTCATTATCCATATCTATTTTCTCTTTATATTTTCGATATGTTAGTTGGTTTATTAGATGTTAGACCTAAGTAACAGTTGTTCCAATTATTTGAACTTAATGTTTTATTTGACCTTTTAGGAACATGACGTCGTTAAATATTTTAACAAATATTGACTAAGGAGCCAACAGGAGTAATATGAAAGCCAACAATTGAATTACAAGACATATCAGGGGAGTTTTTTTTTCACATTCTTCCCCATTCCTTTATATGCAGATTTAGAATTAAAGACATTGGGGACAATGTCTAGTTTAAGTTTGGGGGTGGAAAACACATGTTTTCATTTTTTTTTTATGTGTTTTTTGTGTGCTTTTATTACTTTAGTAAAAAAAATCTTTTTTATGCTTGTGTGAGTTAGTTGGTATGGCTGACAATGATGAATATATTGAATCATGAATTTATATATGAATGGTGAATAAGTTGCATGCTTGGATCATTTTTTTATTTTCTATGTGAAATTTGATATATATTAAGTACATGAATTAAGTTAAGCATTGTGTAGGAATGAGTTGATTTCATAATTGAATAGGTTAAAAATAGTAGACTGTAGATGTTAAACCCAAATCTACTAAATTTTACATTCTTGGGCCAAATTTAGAATAGTTTGGGGAGATTTCATTGTTGTAGAAAGATGTTGGGATAAATATGAATTCCATGTGTGAAATTAAAAATCTTGTGTGGATTGTCTGAGGTCAATATGATGCAATTGGGTTAAAATCTCAAGTTAAAAGTCGTTTTACTTGAATTTGTGTTAAATAAGAGATATTGCACTAATCAAGGCATAAAAACAATAATTTATTAAAAAATTTCTCTTTGTAGCATTTATGACCCGAGCAATTAAGTCTGCAAGGGTTTTTAAAATTTGGTAACCTATGGTCATCTGACTTGGAAATTATCGGCTGAAAGCTTATTACATAAGTCATTTAGAAAGTTTAAGGGAGAGAATGTTTCAAATAAAGAAAAAATTACTCATATGAAAAAAATTCAGAAAAAGCAGGTGCATGAAATAGAAGACACACCAAATGCCTTGATTAAATTTCAAACACTTGTTTGAGAAAAATCGACTTTTGATAAGAAATTGTTAGCCTAGTTAAGTCTTAGAGATTAAAGCAATCAAACTTAATAAAGAATCCTTGTTTATTGAAATATTGAACTGCAATTGGTGAAATTTTGTTAAACTAGAGATGTGAGAATAGTAAAAAAAATACAACTTTAGTTCACACACTTGAAGAAGGTGAAAAGAATAAGTTTGGGGTGTGTGAATCTTACGAGTGATGAAAGAACATATTTGACCATTGAGGGTCGGGAATTGAAACAGCTTATGAATTCATAATGTTATGATTAATTCTTCACACACACACACATCGATTTTACATTGAAAAAATGGATTTTAATTTTTGCATTGTGATTTTAAAGCTGTGCATAGATTTGTTATTATGAGTTCAATCCCGAGATAAAAAGTCAGGTTAACTAACTAAATCTTGCTGTTTTACTTGATTGTGTGGCCACCAATTAGGTAATTAACATTACTTATTTGTGTGTTTGTTATGTTTTAATTTTGTTTGAGAACAAACAAAAATTCAAGTTTTGGGGTGTGATAAGTGTAGTTTATATACTTAATCGTGGCCTTAAATTATGATATTTTATTATCTTTTGGATTAAATTCTACCTAATTTATGTTATATTATGTTTTGTATGTACAACTTTAGGTTTAATGAAGAATTGGAGAAAAGAATGCAAAAGTGGTGAAAAAACCTATATATACCTACAGATTCAAGTAAAAAAAGGGAGACACGGAGGAATACACAAAAAAAAAAAAAAAGATAGAGACAGACAGAAGAAAAGAAACGCACATGAGAAAAGAACAGGCGATGAAAAGAAACAAAAAAGAAAAAAGAAAGAAAAAGTAAAGGCAGGAAAGAAATGGAAAAGAAAAGAAGAAGAAAAAAAAAAGAAGTCAACACACGCAACAAACGGCGCGGACAAGAAAAAGAGAAAGAAAAAGGAAAAAAAAAAAAAGAGAGAAATGAAATGAAACGAAACGAAACTGTAAACACCATAAATTTTCACGTTTTATCAATTTTTGGTGATATTTTTCCACTTTTGCATGTTTTTATTTTTACAATATGAATAACTAATTTTTATATTAGGGAAAACAATTTAGTCGACTTGTGAATTTTTATTTTTTTATTCAAGATTTCTGTGAATTATTTATTTATGTGTTGATTTTATTATGAGTTTAATGCATTAAATTACCTAATTAATTATTTAATAATTATGTGAGTCTCTTTCAAATCGAGAGGTGAGTTTGAGATTTAAACCATATAGTAAAATTCGATAAATTAGTATAACGTGTAGAGTATACTAACTATTGTGGTCATAATATGAATTTTTAGAACTAGTGCTTTGTTTAACTAAAATTGATTCACATATAGATATGGAATTAAATTAGTTAAATATGCTCAATTAGAATTCGAAAGGGGTAAATTAAATAAATAGAAGAATTCGATTAAACACTACATTAGGTTATGAATCTTGAATTAAGAATAAATTTGATCAATAGATGAAATTGTTATTCTTCAATATTCATCACATATTTGTTTCTTCAATTATCCATTGTTTGCAATCATTTTATATTTTCAATTAGTCAAAAGTAGTTAGGAAAAGAATAAACACAATCACCATAAATATTTACTTGCTTTTGTCAATAGGAGTTAAGAAAAATTAGATTAAGTTCTAAAATATAGTTTTCGTGTGAACGATATCCGGACTTAAAGGTCAACTATATTACTTGTTACAATATCGTACACTTGAGATATAAAAAAACGCAACAAAGATCATTAGATATTCTGATAATTGAATATCACTGCATAATTTTGCATTTCTCTTCCACAACCTTTCTGAAATATAACTGATTTACCTAAAATTATTTTGGTGTGTGGGTGGTGTGGGGTCGGGTAGAATAGTGTAGGGTTGTATCTATCAAAGTTAGTATATTTTCACAAATTTCAGTGATTAGACCGTGGAATCTCATGTAACATTAAGGGTTCATTTGATTGTAAGGGTGAAAAGAAAATGAATTCCAGATAAAATAATTGCCTAAAACTTGGTTTTCAGGGAATTGTTAATTAAGTGTGTTTAATTGGTATAATTTTCAACCCGGAAAATTTTAAAATTTTGGATCTTTTTGTGTTCGTTTGATTTTGTTTTAGATGAAAATTATCCATTAAAGTGATATTTTTTTCCACAATTGGTTATAAAATTTGTTTCTATTGCCAAAAAGTTAAAAACAAAAAAAATCCAAGAAAATCATTTTTTCATCAAAGTTTAGTGTTCATTTGACTTTGTTTTATATGGAAATTGTCCATTAAAATGATTTTTTTTTACAATTGGTTATAAAATTTGTTCAAATTATCAAAAAAAAAAAGGCTGGAATTCCACTTTCACATCAAAATGGTGGGAAAATGAATTCAACAAAAACTAAGAAAATGAAGTGCGTGAGGTAGAGAAAGGAAAAACATTTGCCTAGAAAATTGTTTATATCAAACATGATTAAAAGTGGAAGTTGAAATTTGATTTCTATTTTTCATGAAAAATTTGGTGCATCAAACCGGCCCTAAGATCTTACTTCAATTTTGCCTTTTCTTTGCAACTAACTCCCAATTCATTGCTGCAAATACTTGTCTTCCAATTAGGGATGGTAACGGGGCGGGGAGCGAGGAGGGTTTAAGACGGGGCGGGGCCCTTGCCCCGTTTACTACCCGTTTAAATTTTTTTTTTTTGTTTTTAATAATTTATTTTTATTACCCATATTCATTAGATTTAAATAAATAATTTTAGTTGCTATTTTCTATTAGAACAAATGAAATTTTGTGAAATTTGTCATTTAAAGTATTGAATTCTAAAAAAAATTTAATGTAGCGGGGCGCCCATTACCAGTCTCCGCCTCGAATACTTGATTAAGCGGGTAATCCCCGCCCCGTTCGGGGCGAGCCCCGCCAGTATCTGGTTTGTCGAATTTTTTTTTCATCCCTATTTCCAATAATGTTAACACTTACCTCGTGGATTATGCCTATCAACCCAGAAACATGCCACATAGTTGCCGCCTCAATAGTTGTAAATGCAAATTGATCGTGTGTTGCATTTTCATTGCGATGAAGGGTTTTCCCATATGGTGATTGAACCTACAAGAAAACCGTAAACAGCAATGTTGTTTATGCCAGAGAAAAACCATGCTCATCATGCACAATGGCGGACCCACCACTCGGCGAGGGGGCGCAGCCGCCTGTGCTAAGATCCGCCAAAATAGTGGAAAGGAGAAGGAATGAGGCCACCGGACCGCCAAAGGGCAGGGGAAGTTGAAGTCGTCAAGGAGATGAGATGAAGGTTTAGTTGGGCCTTTTTTTTTATAGTGGGCTTTTATTATGGGCCTTTTTATTTTAAAAAATAAAATCAGGAAACCATTCTGTTGTCAATTATTCATAGGGAACAATACATAAATAAGGTATTTAAGTATCACCATTTCAAAATTAAGGTTTGAAGTTTTAAATTTCAAAAATCAGGTTTTCATTAAAATTTATTTATAATTTTATTATGAAATAATAATTATTAAATTATTTTATTATTAATATTTAATTCTACTATAAAATAATTAATCCACCCCCACCTCCACCACCCCCACAACTCCGGGGATATTCTGGCGACCTTTCCGATCACCACTCTTCTCCGGTGACCTTTCCGGCGACTACTCCGATTCCAGCGAATATGTTAAGGTCACAGATCTATACAATTTGATCACAATTCAAAATTTTTTAGGTCACAATTCAAAATTTTCATAGATCACAATTTGTTCATCGGTCACAACTTAAAAATTTGAAAGTCACAATTTTTCATCGGTCACAAATCACAAAATTTGTAAATCACAATACTTATTTACAGTCACAAACATCCCATTAATTGAACATATGTTATATTTTAGGTCACAATTTATCAAATTACTGGTCACAAATTAATAATTTCTAGGTCACAAAGCATTTATTGGTCACCGTTTATCTAATTCATTGGTCACATATTATTTACTGGTCACAAACTAATCAAATTCTTGGTCACAAACAACCTAATCATTTGTGACCACCCCCGAATCATTTGTGACCACCACTTCACCACGACCATGACCACCACCTCCAAAACCACCACCGCCACAATACACCACAATCGTACCGCCGCCTCACGCACCTGACACCTAACCACTTCCACCACTACACCAAATCGTCCCACCACCACCTTCACTGCGCCGTCCATCACCAAATCTAACATACCGCCGCTACCCAAACACCACCACCACCCACAGTCCTCATCCACAACTGAAAACACAGCCCAACCACCACCGCACGACGCACGCACACACAACCTTCACACCGCAACCACAAAAACATCGACACCGCCCAGCACCGCCCCCACCACAAATACTCAGTAACCACCACTGTCGTTTACCCCGCCACAACACCACAATAACCACTGCCACACCGCCTGCACCGCAACCATAGCCAACACTCTGCAAACCATAGCCAACACTCCGCACCCACTTATTAATCAGCGAAGTTCTGCCACCAACAAACATAGCCAACACTTCGCAACCAGACCCCGCCACCGTCACTGCCATCAACGCGACCACCAGATCCGCCACCACCGCGACCGTCCCTCACCGCAACCACCATCTTGGGGGTTCCTGCAGCGGCACCTCACTTCGACCAGGCGACGGCGGCGACAACTGTCGATGAATTTGAAAAGAGAATGGAGGGGAGGGGAGGGGACGGTGACTGGAGAGAGAATGGAGGGGAGAGACGGTTTGGTTGAATGGAGGGGAGGGATTTGGTTTGTAATTTAACTTTAGGGTTTGGATGTATTAATTTATAATATTTAAATATTAATTATTAATCAAAACCTGATTTTTGTATTATCAAACTTGATTCATGATTTATGAAAATGTAAATTTAAAATCCTGTCTAGCTATAATTTCCTCTTATTCATATTTCCCATTTCCAAATTTCAAACCCTTTCACTTAAATTGCTTTACGGATATCCCAGTTCCTATTGCGAATTTCTCTGTCCCACCTGCCGTCGACGCCGTTTCTTCACCACTGATTATGACTGTAAGCTTCTCTTTTTTTGTGTTTTTGTTTTTGTTTTGAATGTCAAATGTGCTTGATTTTGCACTCGGGTCCTGATTGAATCGATAACCATCTGGGTTTTCGAGTTATGTAGTTATTGGGTTTTTTGAATTTTGGATTTTTTTTAATGTATGTAGGAATAATAGTTGAAGAAGAAGGGTTTGGTTATAGTAATAGAATAAAGATTGTTTTAGAAGAGAGAGAGAGAGAGATTTTTTATTCGCATTTCATATTGACAAAAAGGAGGCCGCTGGGGACCGTAAGGATAGCGGCGCATTTTGAGCGGAAGCTACGCAAGAATCAAGTAAAGTTTTAATTTTTCTCATTGTAAATGTGGCAAGATAGTTCTTTTTGTATGAATGTCAATGGGCTAAAAAAAATTCGATCGTGGTAAAAAGAACTAGAGAAGAGAAAGAAAATGCACCTTGTGAGTAATGTGAATGAAAATACGAATAAGTGTCTGTCCTCTATTCCTTTAAGTATCATGTTTGAGCTACATTTTGTGGATTCAAATTGGTGTTCAGAATTAGTTTCTAGATCAGTATATATAAACGACTTTATTATTGCGATTGTTGACTGTCGACAATAGTCAACGGCCTCCCTAGCTCAACATTTTTTCTTGATCCGCTACTGATCATGCATCATAATTCAACAGTTAAAGTTGCAAGTCCTACAAGACTATGTAAAGAAATACTCAACACACATTTCCACCGGTATGAACTCCAGCCAAAAAGAAACACCACAAACAAGGGAAAGACACGAGGAAGAAACGTGCTAATTCATCCAGAAATGAACACTTCAAACGATCAAGGAATTTGAAAAGCGATCATTTAACTTCCCAAGAACCTAGAAAGAAGTCGATGTCGCCTTAATGATCCGTGAAAGCACAAATTTTAACAACCGGACTCCATCGACTTAGGCAGTACAGTAGGTCTACTGGCAGGAAATCTGTACATCTCTTCCAGACAGTCTGAAAGTTACCTTCTGAGGTGGAGAGGGGAGAATTATCTCTTCCTTCCCTTTTCCCAATGATGTGCTCCACAGGGATATATGGTGAAGAGAATCAGAATAAAATCACAATATATGAACAAAGATCACTTTATCAAGAAATAAGGTTCTTTTGAGTGAAATCTATCGGATTTGCTATTGTTATGTTTATTTATCACTGTATTTGTGCCTATGTTGAAATTAACTAGCTATGAACTAAACAAAATTTTTAAAAATATATTTTTATTAAAAAATGAAGAAACAAAAAGAAAATCTCAATACAAGTTAAAATCTCTCCTTGTCGCAATCTTAAGAACAATTGATTGATTCTCACGTCGGAAGGGACATGGATCGAGGTGTCCAACCCATTCTCTTTTGCAGGACTTAGTTGATCGAATCGCCATCGTCACCAAGATGGACAAAATCAATCAACATCACATCTTTTAATTATAATTTTATATTTATTACTTTGGCCTTTTCTATATCAAGAACTTGCATTCGGCTTTCTCCGTTTCAAGTTACTCGTGTTCTTTTATGTTTGGATCGACCCAACTGGTTTGACACGTATTTTTATTTTAATGAAATTGCTCCAGTTATATGATATTAATCTAGCAACTGTTACTTTGATTGATAACATTACTTCAAAACATTGTTGGTCACGAGCTTTAAGAAAAAGGAAAATTCATATTGAGCAATGAGTTGTTGAAATTTGGTAGTTATTAAAGTTTATTTGAACAATTATTTGAGTGATAATCGGAATCAAGATTTCTTCGGCCGATTGTGTTCTATTTTACAAGCAACTTTGCTAGAAGTGCTGGGAAGTTTCACATAATTTTTTTATCAAATACCAATTGTCAACACTGCATTGATTTGTTTTAATCTATTTTTTTCCATCATCCAATCCAAGTACGCCACCTCTTTCCCTATGAAACTTTCCCGTGAAACATCCATGTACTTATGGCCTTATTCTTTTGCAAGTAGATTGACATAGTATATTTATTTTCTCAAAATCAATTTCAGATGAATGAGAAATTAAGGTCAAAATAAGTCACTTGAAGTTGTAATAAGTTGGAAACAAACTTGTGGGAGTTTATCCCACTTTGGAAAACTACCAGTTAAAATGTCGCTTTGTATGAGTTAAGTTTGACATTTGGGTATGGTCTTCATGGGGTATCAATAGTATTTGAAAGGGAGATATCTTATATGTCAGTGGGTTGGGCCAAAGTCCACACGACTCAAGTTTGACATTTGGGTATGGGAAAAATTCACAATTCAGGTGTATGGTTTACACCAATTCAAAAGATAGGTATATAGTTTAAAAATTCAAAATTCAGGTATTATGTAATTAATTAAATATAACTAGGTCACAATTATACAATTAATTGTCACAATTTTATTCATAAGTCACAGATTTTCAAATTAATTGGTCACAATTTATTCTTCGGTCACATATTTCAAAACTAATTGATCACAGATTATTTAATGGTCACAGATCAAAAAAATTGTAGGTCACATGGTCACATATTTCCAAATTAGTTGGTCACATATTCTTTCACGATCACAGATTATATAATTTTTAGGTCACGGATAACAAAATGATTGGTTACAAATTAACCAACACATCGCTTTCACCTCTGATCTTGATCCACCACCTTGACCGCTCACCACCACGTCCAAACCAACCACCACATCTATCAACAAAAATCACCGCTACTGCCACCGCCAACAAACCCCGTCAGATCCACCACCACCACACCACACCACACCACACCACTGCCACTGCCACCACGGCCGCTTGTGACCCCCCTTACACCGACACCACCACCGCCACACAATAGCCATTTGCGACCACCACCTTACCACAACCAACAGTGTCAAATCTACCACCTCACCACCGTCAAAATCCACCACCAACATCTCCAGATCCACCTACACCATTGACAACAAAAAAAACCTCAAAAACCACCTCCACCACCATCCCTCAAAACCGCAAATCCACAACAAAAAAAACCTCAAAAACCACCTTCACAGGTCCAAGAAAAAACCTTAAAAACCACCTCCACCACCATCCCTCAAAACCGCAGATCCACAAAAAAAAAAACCTCAAAAACAACCTTCACAGGTCCAAAAAAAACTTCAAAAACTACCTCCACCACCATCCCTCAAAACCGCAGATCCATCCCTCAAAACCGCAGCACGTCACACAATATTTTGCCGTCGCAACTCGCCGCAATTCGAGCTCCTTCTGACTGACAATATGGATTGAGGGTGGTGATGGGTTTGGGCGATGACGGCGGGCGGCGGCGACGAAAGGGAGGCGATGTGTTGGTTTAGGGAAAGAGAATGTAAAGAGGGAAGGGAAGGGGAGGAGAGATAGAGAGAGGGGTGAGCGAGTTGAGAGTGATAAATTAGGGTTAGGGTTTTAATATATTACCTGGTTTTTGAATAAATAAACTTTGGACATGATTTTTAAAAAGTTATCTTTAAATCCCTGATTTTTTGTAATGAGGAAATTACATAATTCCAGGGGTTTGAAGATTGGAATTCAAAAATCAGGGACCAAATTTCATTATTCAAAAATCAGGTAATATATAAAACTCCTAACCCTAATTTTTACCTCTCTACTCCCTCCCCTCTCTGTCTCTCGCCTCTTCTCCTCTCTCCTCCCTCCTCTCTCTGTCTCTCGCCTCCTCCCCTCTCTCCTCCCTCCCTTCTCCCAATCGGTGGCGCGAGGGCATTGTGCTGGTGAGAGATCTACAACATCTTTGAGCGGCGACAATTTATGTCAAAATTATGATTTAAATCTGGGTGATGTGATCTGTGTGGCTATGTGGTGCGATTTGCAATCCCTTTGTGTCAGTGTGTTGGGTTTTGATGAAGGTGGTGACGCCGGTGCGATAGTGGTGGCAGCGTGGTATGATCTGTCTGTTCGTGTGCGATCTGTACGTCTGTGTGTGGGCTGTATGTTAGATTGTTGGTGCAAGTAGTGCTGGTGGTGCAGTGGTGGCGTTGTTGGACTGTTGTTACAGGCGATGAAGGTGTGATGGTGGTGGTAGCGACGCTGAATCTATGGTTTAAGCTTGTCTGTGGTGGTGGCGGTGAGGAGGCCTGTGCTTTGGTGGTGATATGGCGTGGGTGGTGGTTTTCCATGAAAAGGAGGTGAATGGATTGTGGGGCTTTGTGCTTTGGCAGTGAACGGTGATGACAAAGTGTTGGAGGCGACTATCTGTGAGGAGGATGGGTTGCATAGCTAGGTGGTGATTAATCACAGGCGACTGTCTGTGATTAAGAAGTTGTTGGAGACCTGTATTGAAGTGGCGATGGTGGATGGTACAGTAGTGGCGATGGTGGTTAGATGGTGCGACAGTGACGGGGCTCTGGATTTTCATTTTGGGGTGGGGTAGGGCATGGTGACGGGGTAGACAGGAGGTAGTCTGTGACCAAATATTGGTAATCTGTGACCAAATGTTTGGTAATTTGTGACTAATTACTCAACTGTGACTTAAAAATTTAATAATATGTGACTCAAAAATAATTTTTGACAAATTAATTTAAAAATCTGTGATCTCGAAATATTCTGTGATCAATTAATTTTAAAATATATAACCTGTGACCTATAATTATGTATATGTGACCATTAATTATATAACTATGATCTTATTATATTTAATTAATAAATATTTTTAATTAATTAACTAAAAACCTGATTTTTGCATTAGTCAAACTTAAAACCTGATTTTTGAATTGTGTATAGTTAATACCTTACTTTTGAACTCTTCCCTTTTGTAATTTCCCATGGGTATGGTCTTCATGGGGTATCAATAGTATTTGAAAGAGAGATATCTTATATGTTAGTGGGCTGGGCCAAAGTCCACACGAACGCCGCCGATTGAGCTAGGTTGGGGCACAGATCATTGGCTGTGGGCTAGGCCCAAGATGTTATATATTATTTTGATAAATTAATATATTTTAGTAATCTTATTTATAACATTTTGAAATAATCTGTGAGACACATGTTCCAACTTTAGGATCTAACGTAACAAATTTGTCGATCTGACCAATTGCTCTTCAGATGTGTTGGTCTATTCAAGACACCATTTTTTAGTCGTCGTTTCTTTGGCACGCAGCTTTTCACTAATTGTGTCGTTTGGCACACAATTTTTTAACTTCTATATAAAGCCTCCAATCCATGGATTCATTTGTTCCAAATCTTTTTAAGCAAAATAATAATATTTTCTTATTTTCTACACTTTTAGGTCCCTCCTTGCCGTTCAAAAAGATCAAAATAAATAATAGGTTCGTTAATATTTTATTTTAGAGTGCTATTATTTCAAGTCGATATTGTATCTTGAAAGATGAGTTCCACATAATCATTCGCACCAATTCAGAACATAATCATTTTAAAGAAATAAAAATTCTAACTCGTGTCTCAGCTATTTCAATTTCTCTGCAATACTTTTCCTTCTAAATTTGTTATCGATTTTTCGGGTAAGTCAAAATTTATCCAATCTTTCACTTACTAAAATGTTAGATTTTGAATATAATTTATACGGGATAATTCATCTCCCCCAACATGAATTTCATTTCGAATTAAGTATGCCAACTCTGAAGAATGTGTGCAATGAGCAAAAGAATGCAGTTTCAATAATACCATATTCAACTCCATTACTGATAGAGTGATAGGTCTATCATTTCTTGAAACCTCTTTTTCGAGTCAAAATCTTGTTGTAAACGTATATTTTCGCATGTAGCGATTTTACAAAAACAAAGGAGAGGCAAAAAGATTTGAAAGTAAAGAAAAAAATGAGGTCACCCCCCGGGGCACATCCAAGTTGGCAAATGATGGGCACTGCTGGGCTTGCAACCTCAAGGTGGGGAGTTCGATTCTTGGATGGAGCAGCTGAGTGTTGTAATACTCAATTTGGGTGGAGCAGCTTGGTGATGTAATATCCATGGAGGAAGGCTCCCTTGGGGCCAGGAGTATAAATGGTGCACAGACCCTGGTCAATTTGGGCATATCCCGCGATTAACCTCCACCCATCACTGAGGGGCCGAGGATGGGTGGTCCAGGACATAGTCTAGTGTAAGTTAGGATACCTGGATATCAAAAAAAAAAAATGAGGTCAAATCATCACTACTCGTCACCCTTTCTTTCTCCCACCTTCCCACCAATATGTTTGATTTGATGTGTCGTTGTCTCCTTCGCCCACCTTTTATTTTTCCAACCCAGTCTATCCAGAATCTTTTTGCGGGATATTATTGAAAATATCTAAAATTCAACCATACCCTTTCCAAAATAGACTTTGACCTTTTCAAACCTTGAAACTACCTAAAATACCCTTAATATGAAAGGTTTCAAAATAAGTCATTCTAATATTAAACAAATTTCATTTTAGTTCTTAAAACTTTAATTTTAATTTAGGATTTGACAAATTGTTTGTCACTTGCGATAAAAATTTAACTTTTCTATACCATCAACTATTTCCACATTTCTTGAGCCCGAAAAATTTGATATTGATTAATAATTTTATTTTTGAAGTAATTGTATTTTTGCATTTTAGGACCCACAACATAACGGTATCAGAGCACTATATTCTGAGGATTTAAAACTATTAGAAAATGGAAGATAATAAAGAAATTTGCGTAAGATGGTATGTTGACGATTTTATTGAATATTTAGATACTGATTGTTACATTCAGCATCTTGTTAATAAATCAATATATTTAATTGAAAAAATAAAAGACTCGGATAGTCTTAAAATAAAGAAAAAATTTGAAAAGAAATTTACTTTTCTTTTAATAGACTTTGACGAAGTTTTAGATGAAAACTTATGATATTTTGTTAAAATACCTATTCACAATGAAATGAAAACTTTAAAAAGAATTCAAAAAATTCTTAATAATGAAATTAGGAGAATTGAAGAATCAAAGCCCTAGAGATAACGGAAATTGAAAATTCAGAGGATTTAGAAATTGAAGTATATGATGGAGTAGAATGATATGCTTTAAAAAAATTGATTGGGAAAAATTTAGAAAAATTAATAGAGCATAATTAAATCTAAAACCACCTGGAGAAAATAGATATTTTATATTTTAGGATCAGCATTTAGAAGACAGGAGTTAGTTATTAATGAATATCATGAAATAAAAAAAACCATAGTTATTAAACATATACAAGGAAAAGTAAAATTAAATCTAATAATAAAAAGAAATATTAATGAATTTTTAGGAAAATTAAAATAAGAAAAACGAAATAAAATATCATATGTTTACCTTGTTAGAATACAAATAATAATAAAATCATGTTTTAAAAAATGAACTAATAGTCATATAATACTCAATTTACAAGATGAAAGATCTATAACCACAGAAAATGAAAATTTAGGAATAGTGAAAGGAAATTTAGCCTATAAAAAATTAAAATTTACTTGTTATCCAAGATATTGTGTATATATAAATGATAAAAATTTATATGATTGTCTTAACTTACAACTTAAGATGACTAATAAAATATTAAAAGATGATAATAAAGTTTTTACTATATTATATCAAGGATTATATTGTTATACAAATAGTAATTATGGAAATATATATAAAGAAAAACATTTTATAGAAAGAGATGAATAATTTAGGGATATAGGATAAGCAATCCTACCTAGAGGACAAGATATATAGGAAATAAAAAATTTTGAGATAGGTCATGATGATGCTATACGCATCGATCAACCTATAATACTAAAACAAATAACATATAGAGAAAATAAGATAATTATTGGAAATAATACAGTAAGACATAGTATTTCAAAAATAAAACAAAATAAAAATAATAATGTTTATGGAATCAAATGAAAGTTTTTTAATGGAAATAAATGAATAAATGAAAGTAAAATACTTATTGATATTGGAGCAAGTCAGAATCATATTTGCTATCTTATTGATGAAGGAATTAAAAAGAAAAAAGTAGAACCTTATAGTTATAGAGATTTTGAAGGAAAAATCATAGGACAAGTTCAAATCAAATTATGAAATTTATTATTAAGCATAGAATGCTATATTGATAATAATATGAATTTTGATGAACATCCAATATTATTAGGAAATTTATTCTTAGATAGTCTTGATAATTACAAAATAGATAAGAAAAAAATTCTTATTATATATCAAGGAATAACTACATATTGTCTTAAAGAAAAATGAGTGGGGAAATAAAATTTTCAATAAGTGTATATATACAAATAACTGTATTTGAATAAAAAATAATTACTTGTGCTCTAATTGACACAGGAGCTGAGATACCTGTTTTTAAAGAATTCTTAACCAAAATGGATTAAAAATAAACAACAATTAACTCTACAAAGAATAACTGGAATCAGAGAATCTTTAAAATATAAAAATGAAAATATAAAAGTTATCATAGGATCTAAAATAGTAACCATAAGAAATGTTTATCAATGTAATATAAATGATTGTGATATTATTTTAGGAAATGACTTTCTTCAACAGTTTAGTCAATATAGTCAAAATATTTATAATATTCAATTGAAAACACCATGTGAAAATTTACTAAAAATTGCTAGAGAATTTAAATCATTCAGAGTTCAGCCAACTCAACGTGGTGAAAATATAGAATTTATACCAAAATTACTCAATTATTCCATCAAAACACTTACTCTTGATCAAATAAAAGATCTTTTAACTAAAAATTATAATGAAAACCCACTTGAAAATTTGGAAAAATAAAAAACAACAGTTAAAATAGACCTATTAGAACCAACAATCGTTATTAGAGTCAAACCTATAATCTATGATCAAGAAGATAAAGAAGAATTTCTTAATCAAAAACTTATAAGAAAAAGTAATAGTTCTCATAGTAGTCCAACTTTTATGGTTAGAAATCATTCAGAAATAAAAAGAGGAAAACTTAGGATAGTTGTAAATTATAAAGAACTTAATAAAAATACTAAATTTGATGGATATTATCTACCAAATAAAGAAGTATTAATAAATATAGCTAAAAATAAAAAAAAATATATTATTCAAAATTTGAATGTAAGTATGGATTTTGGCAAATCAAGTTTGAAAAAAATAGTATACCATTAAAAGCATTTAGTACATCTCAAGGACATTATGAATGGATAGCTATACCATTTGAATTAAAAAATGTACCACAAATTTATCAGAGAAAAATGGATGAAATCTTTAGAACTTATAATTTTCTTATTGTTTATGTTGATGATATACTTGTTTGTTCAGAAATATATGAAAATCATCTTAAATATTTTAGAAGTTTTGCTACATTTTGCTCAAACGATGGTATAATATTTAGTCAGAAAAAGGCAGAAATAGCAAAAAATGAAATTGAATTTTTAGGAACGATATTAAATAGTGAAGGAATAAAATTACAACCTCATATTTCTGAAAAGATAATTTTATTTCCTGATAAACTTGAAAATAATCAACAAATTCAAAAGTTTTTAGAATGCCTTAATTATGCTGAAAGATTTATAGAAAAACTTGCAGAAAAAAGAAATAAATTTCAGAAACTATTAAGAAAATCAAATAAATTAGGATGGAATGAAGAATATACTCTTTGTGTTAAAAATTTAGAAGAAAATTATAAAAATTTACCTAAACTTAGACTCCCGGATGAAAATGATAAACTAATTATTCAAACAGATGCATCAGATTTATATTGAAGTGCTTTATTAAAAACTGATTTAAATGAGATTTGTAGATATACTAGTGGAACATTTAATAATGCTGAAATAAATTATTCAACCAATGAAAAAAAATTATTAGCAGTAGTTAAAGGAATAAACAAATTCAAAATGTTCTTACTACCTAAGAAATTTATTGTTCAAACTGATAATACTCAACTTAATGGACTTGTAAATAATAAATTACTAAATTCACCTCAACATAGAAGATTACACAGATGGCAAGTACTGTTATCTTTTTATAATTTTAAATTTGAATATATTAAAGGAAAAGATAACTTATTTGCTGATTTCTTGAGCAGGAATCATAATTTTGAACAAGATTGAAGCATTTATCAAGGAATTGCAAAATCTTCTAACAAATTTTAATACAGATTATCTTGCTATTCAAGAGGATCGTCTTGACATCAGACAAACTTTGTGCGATCTATCAAACAAAGTTATTGAAAGTGGAAAAAATATTGATAAACTAAATGATAATAAAGAAAAAATAGCTGAAAATTTGACAGAATGTTTAGACTTTTTTGTAAGTTACTGCCAGGAGTACCCTCCTTTAGAAAAAGGTGAATAAAGGCGAGTCATATCTCATTTCGGGAGATTAATACATCCACTTCAAGTGGAGATTCGAAATCTAAGAGAAATGACCCTCTTACCTTGCAAGAGGAAAATGTCATGACAAAGGGTCCACAACAATTACCCGTCAGTATTGACAAATTGTTGGAAAAATTTACAAATGGAAACGGAGCCACTGAGTCCAGTACTCAAACATTCTTATCAAAAGTCTCATTGGAACAGCTTACTTTTTTTAGTGAATTCCAAGAAAATAAAAAAGTACCGGTTGGTGACCTCAAATCACCAAAGGAAATAATTACAACTCATCATGTTCGAACCAATCTTCATCCAATGGAGAAAGATTATTATGAATTTTCAGAATGGGTATATAATTTCAGAGAAGGAAATTCTCTATACTTGGCAGCCCTTCCAACGGCGATTTATCCAAGGATAAGTGTTATTCGAAGAGTAGATCCAACCATTGTAAAAAAATTAGCAACATTTGGATTCTTGGATAGACTCTTTTCAAGAATCGATTTAAAGGAAATCAAAAAATTTGATAAAGAATTTTTCAATTGTGTGAAAAAATATAGTGAAAAACAACCAGTGAAGTTGAGATTCTATACTATCAGTTCAGAGTATAAAGAACCAGAATGGTTTGAAGAACATCATTTGATCACTATCAGAAAAAATCATGAAAATCCATAAACGAAATTCAAATTATTAAAGAATTGCCAACAATCAATAAAAATAGTGATTTATAGGAGAGCTCTTGGAATAAAATCAATCTGCTCAACAATGCAATTTTTCTATGGAGAAAAATATATGGTGTATGGAATGAGTAATAATTAGATCCTTATT